>WPIO01000088.1:1292500-1335000 GCA_009760855.2 Cristatella mucedo
GTGCGCTTACGCGTGCCGCCATTGTGCTCGGGCTGCAGCTCGTCACGTGACTGTGACACATTCTCCAGTATGTGAAAGCATATGTAAAAGTAAAATATAAATGCAATAAAATATAAATAAAATAAAATAGAGTAAATAGTAAGTATACCTGTAAGTAAAAATATATAGTGACGTTTATTTTCCAGTGAATATGAAAAGTGCCTGGATAGAGATCCAGTTCTCTAAGGGCGTTATATAGATGTCCTAATATATATTATCATTAGCATTATCATGTACACGCACGGCTATTTAAAGTTGCACGTCAGTGCAACGGGATGAAAGTGTATTCATTTAGACACTTACAAAGCGTTATAGTATCGCCTGATTACAGTATCGCAGTTTTTATCGGAGGCGTTTTGCATTGTAGCACCAGTACTGATTCGTATGCTCCCAAAGCCTGGAACTCCCTCCCGACCTGCGTCACAACATCCCCTGACTTGACCACATTTAAAAAGAACTTAAAAACACACCTATTTAGGACAGCATTTAGTGGGTCCCTCTGATTCGTCATTCATGTGCTTATGCGTGCTGACACTGTGCATGCTGCCACTAACCACACTTGCATGCTGAGCCTGTGCATGTCACCCCTAACCATGTTATTCATTGTTTGTTTTTCAAGCATGCTACCGCTAACCATTCGATCGTGTTTCCTTTGCAGCAAATGTAAAGCGCCTAGAAAGAGATTGAATTCTCTGAGGGCGCTTTATCAAGTGCATTATTATTATTATTATTATTATGGTGCTCGCCCTGACCAAGGTCAATGTGAGCGTATTTGATGGCCGAGGTCGCGGGCTCGAGCCCTGTGGCACACGCAAAGTGCCTGAATAGAGATTAAGTTCTCTTAGGGTGCTATACAAAGGAGTTATATATTTCTTTTATTTTATAGTTTGGAGTTGAGCCAGCCACAACGAACAGCAGCAGCTGCGAACTACTAAAACCTAATGAATTTGTAAACAGACAAACGCAAATTCACTTGTCGGTTGAGCGAATTGCGAAACTGCCCAGAGATAAAGAGAGTGAGAGGGAGAGAGAGAGAGAGAGAGAGAGAGAGAGAGAGAGAGAGAGAGAGAGAGAGAGAGAGAGAGAGAGAGAGAGAGAGAGCAAGGAGAGAGAGAGAAAGAGAGAGAGAGAGAGTCAAAGAGCGAGAGAAAAAGAGAGAGAGAGAGAAAGAGAAAGAGCAAGAGAGAAAGGAAGAGGAAGAGAGAGAGAGAAAGAGAGAGAGAGCGAGAGAGAGGCAGAGGCCAATCGCCGGATCTGTGGCGCAGCTCGCCCGCGAATGCCTTCCGAAGGAGAGAATGTCGCCGCGTAACGGGGGGGGGGAGTAGAATGTCGCCGCGCGTGGAGCCGGTGACTTAGGTTTTTGGTGCTCTTTTTCGGCGTCTGTTCCGGTTCCGGTCGGCATTCCTTCACCGGACTAATCGAAGCGCACTTTAAATGGGAAGGCTTGCTGCCAGGATATCCGGGGGCAGAGCGGCGGAGGCGGCAGCAGCAGCAGCACGCCCCGGCGCTCGAAGTCAGGCACCCTCTGTCTGCAGAGCACCTGCGAACGACGCGTCGCCTACGGTTAGATAGGTCGCGACCTTGACACGACCGCGCTCGCGTACAATGACAGTTCGCTAACGCATTTACGCGCAGGCGCGAGCGTAAGCGATTTTGCCCCATTTCGCCCCATTTAGAGTCGTTACCAGTTAGTGTCTCAAGTAAAGATCACTAGCCTTTAATTAAAGTGGCAATTATTAATTATTTTTAATTTATTATTTACTTTTTATTAATTATTAATTAAAAAATTAAACTCCTTTAATTAAAGTGATTACGAAAACTTGGCTGAACTCCGTCAACTGTGAGCAAGACATGCTTCTCAGCGCTAAGCATGCTGCCCGCGTCCTGTCCTAAATACGCCGTCTTAAATCGGCAGCAGCATGTCTCCTCCATTCTTAGAGCTTCCACGTCTGGAAGCCCACGTCCGTAAGGTTGACAATTGATTTCTTGACGTGGCTGACACAAGAGCGGCGAGCGAGTCAATTGGAACAACGATCGATGGACAAGCGGCGATGACGCACGCAGCGATAAGAGCATGACAGGCGATGACGAACAGCTGTAAAGGAGACCACGTGATCAGGCCTCGTGTGCAAATTGCAGCAGCTGTAAAGGAGAAGAGATTCTGCTTCGGCAAGCGAGAGAGCGTCTGCGGTGCTCTCTCTCTCTCTCTCTCTCTCTCGCTTGCGCGTATACTTTTTTGTACTAATATGAAAATGATGCATGGCGACAAAAATGAACAGGCTCGATCACATCCGGCTCGATCACATCCGGCTCGATCACATCCGGCTCGGGCACTCCCGCTTCCGGCAGGGATTTAGGGCTGAATTCCGTGCAACGAATGTGCGTATCGCGCTGAGGGACGACATTTTTAAATAAGCAGGAGCAGTGCAAATATATGTTATGCATTGAATACTGTGTATTAATTAGTTGATAATCCGACCCAATTTATTAATCTAGTGACACGAGAGAATTAAATATATTTCTAATAGTAGTATTAGTAATACATTTGTACAGCACCTACAGAGAACTAAATCTCTTTCTAGGAACTTTATATTTGCTATAAAGGAAGCACGATTAAACGGTTAGTAGTTACATGGACAATGCCAACAAATAAATCACGGGTCAAGGCGACATACGCAGTATCAACACGTGAATATGGTTAGTGGCTGCTTGCAGAGTGGCACCACGCATAAGCGCATAACAGGCAATTCATAAGGACCCACTAAATGTCTGTCAAATCAGGGGCGTTTTTGTATTATTGTAAAATCATATCATAGTGGCGATTGGGAGGTGTCTTCGTGACGTTGGCTGGGAGTGAGTTCCAGGCCTTGGGAGCATACGAACTGCAGGCATGGTCTCCAAAGGATTATTTGTGGTTCGTGCTAGGTATAGCTACACGATTTGAGTCAGAAACGTTGATGGCACTACGCTTAGCCTGGTGGGGAAAGTAGATTTGACAGGTAGGCAGGAGTCAGAGAATGAAGGTGAAGCTAAACGAAAGTGACCTTGACCGTGAAGTCCATGCGCCGCTGAATTAGGAGCCAGTGCAGGTCGACGTGAAGTGGTGTCTCACCTCACGCTCATGACAGGAGAAACTCCGAGGAGGAGCTGCCGAGTTTGGTACTAAATGCAAGCGCCTGATTGCACAGGCCGGTTGACCAGCCAGCAGTGAGCTACAGAAGCCGAGAATGGATGTTCACAAATGCATGGACCAATTTGGATGTAGCGTCCTTGTCTAAGCAAGCCCGAGTTTTAGTTATGTTATGTAGCTGAAAGTTGGCAGAATTTTTTGTGGAGCTGATGTGGTCGTCTAATGAAAGGTCACTTTGGAACAGGAAACCGAGCAATCGTGCAGATGCTACGGGAGATATTCTGAAAGAGCCCATTTTGAGGGCTAAGCTTTCCAATTTATGAGTCCCACTTGGTTTGCCCACAGCTAGTAATCTGGCTTTACTGTCATTTAATGTGAGAAAGTTTGCTGCCCCCCAGGTACGGATGTCATCGATACATCGCAGCTCAGGAGTTGAGAGACGTCGTCACGCTGGACGGCTGGGAGGGATCAAAGCAAAGGTACAAATGACATAGCTTCATCTGCATAGACGTGAAAGCCTAGATTTCTAGGCTTTCACTTTGCACATGACGGAAGTTAAGCTATTATTAAGCCATTATCGATCGGATAGTGATAACATGTAGTGACAACAATGTCAGCACGCACTTCAGCAGTCAAAGGTCACTGTATAACAGATGGTGGACTGAGAAAATGTTACGAGAAATGAGAATGGACGTCTTAACTTTTTTCCTATACCGTTAGGTGATCTCAGAATGTAAAGTGCCTAGAAAGAGGTTTAGCTCTCTAAGGTCGCTATATTAAATGTAATAATAATAATATTATTCTTATTATGTCGGTCGCAAGTTCCAGGCGGCATATGGGACCACTTGAACTGAAGGCACGGTCTGCAAAGGATTTAAGGTTTAGGGTTTAGGGTTTAGCAAGTGCATTATTATTATTATTAAGGTCGGTTAGAGACTTAGCGAAGTGCCTTGCGTAAGATGAGCGGGTGGCACGATACTCAGGCTGATTGGAAAGGATTGGGGAATGACCTTGAAACCCGAAGTCGATGCGCTGCTCGACGGGAAGCCTCAGCCTGCAGATCGTTGAGACGTGGCATACTGAGGCAGTGGTGACGTTCATGACAGACAAGCCACGCGGCAGAGTTTCAGTAACTGTGTGCGTCTTACTGAATACAAAGAAAGACCTGCAGTTTCGAGGTACAGGAGTCTATATGAACTGTCTAAACTAACTACAAATGTATCTCGCTACAGTTTATGTAAAGTGCCTAGAAAAAGAGCCTCGTAGAGCGCTATACAATTTATTTTTATTGTTAATTTATTGTTATTTATATCAAAAAAATGTACGGACTAGCTTGGCTGTTGAATCCTTGTCTAAACAAAGCCCAAATGTTGCTATGTTATGTACCTTGAAGTAGGCAGACTTGATTGTGGAGCTGAAGTGGTCATGCTAGCTAAAAGTAATCTAGTTAAAGGTCATGCATGCTAGCTAAAGGTCAATTTTGAACTGGACACCCATATCCCGAGTGGAGTTTACACGAGATATGCTGGCCCAGCCAACTAATGACATCCTATGAGCAATGAGGACGGAAATGTCACTTCCCTAGCGCTGCTAGATCTATCAGCTGCATTTCACACCATTGATCACGATGTTCTACTTGAACGATTGAGAACAACGATCGGTCTGGCAGACGAAGCACTGGCGTGGTGAGAGAAAGAGAGAGAATAGGGGAGGGGAAGAAAGAGGGAGAGAGTGGAGAGAAAGAGAGAGAGGGAGAGAGAGAGAGAAAGAGGGAGAGAGTGGAGAGAAAGAGATAGAGTAGGAGACTGAGAGAAAGAGAGAGAGAGAGACAGACAGACAGAGACAGACAGACAGAGACAGACAGAGACAGACAGAGACAGCGACAGAGACAGCGACAGAGACAGCGACAGAGACAGCGACAGAGACAGCGACAGAGACAGCGACAGAGACAGCGAAAGAGACAGCGACAGAGACAGCGACAGAGACAGCGACAGAGACAGCGACAGAGACAGCGACAGAGACAGCGACAGAGACAGAGAAAGACAGAGAACGAGAGGGGAGAGGAAAAATAAGCCTAGAGGAAGGAATGAATGAAGGAGATAAAGGAATAAATACAAAGAGAATCCAAAAATTCTTATGTCCACGATCAATCATCTGCTTGAACGTTCCCACGTTAGCTCCTTACCTAGTAATCCTGTGATGATCCAACTGATCGCTTTTTTGTCAAAAAACAGACAAGATCGGGGAGTCTATCCTTAGGGTAGCAGCATTCCTCTGAATTCCTGTCCCTCTATTCCGTTCAGCATCTCAATGTCTACATTTAAGGAGGCTACTGGTGACCTCATCCTGAAGTTCCTGAATCCCAATCGAAGAAGACAACAAGTCCTCTAGAATCCATGTCCCACTGTTCTGCTTCTACGATGTATAGATCTGCTGCGTTCATGCATAACTAACATCATAAATATGTCATTAGACTCAGGTCGTGTCTCAGCACCTTTCAAAAAGGTTGTAGTCAGGCCACTACTCAAGAAAGCAACACAAGACCAAGAGAACTTGAGGAGCAACTACCGCCCAGTCTCCCTTCTACCATTCCTATAAAAGATACTGGAACGAGTCGTGGCAGACCAGCTGAACACGATATTGAAACTTCAAACCTTGCTAGTAAGTTACAGTCCGGTTTTAGAGATAATCACTCCGCAGAGTCAGCGTTGCTTCGGGTATATAACGACCTACTTAGGAATGCAGAATTAACTAGAGTATCTCTGCTTGTTGTGCTCGATCTTTCGACAGCTTTTGATACTATCGATCACCAAGTCCTTCTTGAGTGCCTCTCATCTCGCCCGGGCATCACTGGAACTGCAAGGCAACGGTTTAAGCACTATCTCACTGGGAAGTTCCAGAGTATTGATGTGAACGAGAAACGATCATCAGTGGAACCACTGAACTGGGTTACCTCAGAGTGTCCTCTGTGCTTGGCCCGCTTCTCATCGCAGTTTACACGCTCCCTTTTGCCGATGTGATTGCCAAACACAGCCTCGGCTTTCACTTCTATGCAGATGACACTCAGTTGTAATAATAATCATAATAATAATAATGCACTTGATAAAGCGCCCTCAGAGAACTCAATATCTCTAGGCGCTTTGCATTTGCTGCAAAGGGAAATGCAATTGAATGGTGAGTAACATCAGGCTTGATAAACAGACAAAAATGAATAACATGGTACCTTTGCTTTGATACCTTCCAGACCTCGAAGCACGTCGAATTCTCTCAACTCTCTTGCTACATGTATTGATGACATCCGCATAAGGATGATGACAGAAAACTTCCTTAAATTGAATGATGATGAAAAGAGCTTATTAGTTATGGGTGAACAAATTGCGAATAAGAAATCGGAAAGGCTGACGCTCAAAATCGGCTCTGCCAGCATATCTCCTGTTGAATGTACGCAAAATCTAGGTATCATTTTACGAAGTGGCTTTTCGTTAGATGACCACATCAGCTCCACAGTCAAGTCTTCCTACTTTTAGCTACATAACATCGCTAAAATTCGGGCTCGTTTAGATAAGGATACCACATCTAAGTTGGTCCATGCATTTGGGACAAACCGTTTTGACTTCTGCAACTCACTGCTTACTGGCCTACCGGCATGTGCAATCAGGCGATTGCAGCTGGTGCAAAACTCTGCAGCAAGGCTTGTCTGTCGTGAGCGTTGCAGTTGCCACGTCACACTACTTCTCGCCGAACTGCACTGGCTACCAGTCAAGCAACGGATCGACTTCAAGGTTTTGTCGCTCACTTTTAGGTCACTTCATTCTTTGGCTCGAGCCTACCTATCAGATCTACTCCTCCACCAGGCTAAGCATCTTACCACCCGCTTTTCCGAATCGAATCGTTTACCTAGACGTCCCTTCGTACACCTCGTACAAACCTCAAATCCTTGGAGATCCTGCCTTTGGTCCAAATGATCCCAAAGCCGGGTCCTACTACCGACTGGCGTTGCGACATATTCTGGCTTGACGACAATTACAAAGAAGCTACAGATGCATTTAGCTATCACAGCATTTAGTTGGTTCTTTGGGTTCATTCTTTGTGTGATTATGCGTGCTGGCACTGTGCATGCGGCCGCTAACCACATTTGCAGGCTGACCCTGTGCATGTCACCCCTAACCATCTTATGCTTGCTGACATTCAGCATGCAACCGCTAACCATTCGATCACGCTTTCTTTGAAGCAAATGTAAAGTGCCTAACAAGAGATTGTGTTCTTCGGGGTCGCTGCGTGCAATGATAATTATTATAATTATTATTATTAAAGGAAGAGGAAAGGGGTGGTTCACGACTGGTGAGAAACATTTAAGAAAAGGCGTGAGAAAAGCGCGAACATTATTAAAACCGCAAAAGGTAAAGGTCAAGGTCAACTGCTAAAGGTCAAGGTGCTAGCAGCATTTATTAAATACGCAAAAATTCCGCCAGAATTAGGCAATCACTCTACTGAAAATCCTCAGCAGTCATATTTTGGTAGTTTCATTGTATCTGACTGCCTTTGCGAGCGCTGAGCCCAAAACAAGGAAATGAGTGTGGCCGGATGTAAGGCACACACGCTGGGTGAAATGCATACAAGCTGAATCGGTTGCTCGCCGTCCCGAAAATTAATTTGGAGCGACAAGGAAATCCTCTGCTTGCGAATTTACGCAAATCAATCAATGGGCAACAGCACTTAATCGAAGCTTGATCGAAGGAGCAGAGCACGCGCTGTGCTATGCTGCCCAACGTAAGCATGTTAATGAAAAGTGCGTAGCTAAAGTGGATAACTCCAGGGATTGTTTTCAGCGATACCGAGCATCAGGCTCAATTTTTGGTGGGACATATTTTATGGCGTAGCCTTTTCCCCCCTTTTTGTACATGCACATGCACATGTATCTGACGTACATACACATGCACATGCACACGCATCTGTGCCGACGGTGCTTTGGATGCGAGATCACGAGATCTCGCTCAGCGGTTAGCTGAATTGCATCGAAATTAAAATCTTTTGGCAACCAGTGGTCTAGTGGGAGTGATGCTAAGATTGCTACGAACTCAATTGCCGGAAATGACGCAAATGACGCAAATGACAAAAATGACGCAAATGCGCAAAGTGCGCATTTGCGTCATTTACGATTTGCGTCATCGAAGGTTAGTTTTGAAGATGCAGATGATGAGGCAGTTACATCTGCATCCTTGGAGCACGTCATGTTTGAGGTCCCGTGTTGTAAAATCGGAAACCGATATAATAATAATAATAATAACAATAAATTTGTGGAGCGCTCCCCGTGTCGACAAAATCTCTTCATATTCAAGTTAGACTTAAAGCTGGTGTGTGCAATGCCACGTGATCTCCTAGCCACGTGATCTTCTAGCCTCTGCATGTCGACCAAATTCTAGCGGTTACGACAGTTACGCCGTTCGACGAATCGGCGCGATTCAGACGAATTGGTTTTCGAGCTCCGAATCCGACGGTGACATATTTTTTGGTAAAGCTCGTCTCGAAAGTCAACCAGTGGGCGTTTGCTCAGCTAAGAAATCTGTTTGAGATGTGGCTACGCATAGCACAGTCCATAGACTTAAGCGGAAGTCGGATAGAGCGGAAGCTAAACGCGTTCGCCTGTCTCAGGACAAGTGAAGAGACGAAGGTCAAGCTGAAGCAGGAGATCAAGGTCACGGCGAAGGTCTGTCACAATGAAAGCTGCAAGAAGGGATGAGACTCGATAGTAATAACTCATTTTTTATGTTAGTAATCGGTAGCAATGTATGTTAGAGGTAGTAATGGTAACCGACGATGACTGAAGCGTTAGGGGACGCCACGGGCTTAGTAGACGCCTAGAATCCCTTGAATCTTCGAATCGACGCTGCGAAACCTACCGACGATGAAGGTCAAGGTGAAGGTCGGCCAAAATGAAAGCTGGATGAAGGGATGCGACCACCACTCGGTAGTGATGCATGTTAGAGCTTCGGCGAGGCGGCGAAGCCGAATGTTGACGCATCTTTGAAGCATCGATGACCATGGATGCTAGGCTTCCTTGACTGAGCTTCTTTGGCTACACTTCCTTGACTACGCTTCCTTGGATGTTAGGCATTCCATGGATGCTACGCTTTCTTGACTACGCCGTCGCTTCCTGCCTTTCGCGGGCGAAGGCGACGGCCGCCGGGACGCGCGCTGAAGCGGCTTTTCTGCCAGGCGCCAGCGCCGTCTGCCGACAGACCCGGCGCGTCAAGTAACGCCCTCGGGCACCAGCGAAACATCGGCGAACAGCGAAACAGCAAGAAATGGCAGCGGCGAAGCGACGCCGCTGCCGCCGACGCGACGACGGTGGCGGGGAGTCCTTCGGCTTGGCCTGCTTCACACTAGCTATCGCTCGGCCGAGCTGGGGCGACAGCGGCGGCGGCGGCGAAATGGCGGCTCGCTCGGGTGCACGCTCAGTGCACGCGCGGCCGGCGCGCGGGCCCCCCAATTCGCGAAAGAGTTCAAGGGCAAAGCTCGAGAGTAAAGATTCTACTTCGTCCAGCGACGAAGCAGCGAATGGCGAAAGGGCGGCCTCGGCAAACGAACGGCAGGCGGCGGCCGTGGGCATCTGCAAAGAGCTGAGGACAGCTGCGCGGCGAGGAGACAGAGGAGGATGATTTGTCATAGGATAACCTGCGACGGTGTCGGTAGAGAGAGAGAGAGAGAGAGAGAGAGAGAGAGAGAGAGAGAAAGAGCGCGCGAGAGAGAGAGAGAGAGCGAGAGAGAGGTAGAGCGAGAGAGAGAGAGAGAGAGAGAGACAGAGGTAGAGCGAGAGAAAGAGAGCAAGAGGGCGATGTCCGCGTTTCCGCACTATCCGCTCATTAACAGAGCCGTTGGCAATGGGAACTAATTCGACCGGAAGCAGCGCACCGGAACTGGCGTGCTGGACAATGCGCAGCTTTTTTCCCCTCCCCCGCGTGCGTCAGCTAGAGAGCAGAGTGCTAGTGTCGAAATTAAATCGTTGCGTTCATTTTTGGCTGTGCGCTCTACTATCATTTTCAAAATTCAGTTCGCATTCTTCGGGTAGCTCGCGGTGGAGGGCAACATTGCGTACCTTGCGTGCAGACTGCATTGAGAAGGCAGGCTCAGGCCGCCGAAATCATACGCACGAAGCCAATAATAGCGAGCCTTGGGTACCCCGCTCGGGGTACGGCGCGCAGGGAGGAGAGAACGGATGGGAATGGCGGATGGGGGGCGGGTTTCGTCCTTTCGCGCTTGGAATATCGTTATGGGCTAGAGTGAGCAGTTCGCTCGACGTGCGCTTTCGATCTAAATAAAGCCAACGCAGCTGTTGCCCGCTTCTACGGCCGTAGCCAGGATTCAGCCCGAGCTCGAGGTCAGAGGTCATGGGTCAAGGTCGGGGCAATACCTCTTTTCTAGAGGCAGCCATTCATAGGTGGACATAGGGTCAAACCGTTTAGCCGAGACCATCCAGCTGGTCCCGACGGTTAAAGGTCGACACGCCGCCGCTGACCTACGTCCCATGAACTCTGCCCATGTCCGCTTCAATTCCCAATTGGTCTCCCAAGAGAGGGCGAAAGGTTTTTCTCAAGCCCACCGACGTCAGAATTGCCAGAATGCTTGGCTACGTAACTACGGGGTCAAAGAGCAAAGTTAGCAAAGCCGGAACAACCTTAACGTTTAACGCCCAGACCCAGACTAGCGTCTAGACCTGCACGATCAAGTGATCAGAACTCTCCCACCTCCTCCTCGGAAACCGTACACGTATGGCTGGAATAAGCGAGCGTGCTCTCCTTATCCGGAGGTGCGTAAGTATAGCGAGTGAGTGTAGTGTATCGCGGTGAGCGCTCGTAATTTCGTGCTTCTTTGACGCCGGCTTATACATTTTATTCTGATAAAAACTCCATTATTTTCATCGTGTTTGATCCAAGACTAGAACTAGAGACCATTTAAAGCAGCTGCCGTCTAGCGATCTTCCCGGGATGCGAAAAGTGCTAAGTAAAAGTCTTCATTCAATAATACTTCACAAGCTCCCTAGTTCTGTCAAGACTAGACTAGTAATATTGGCAATATTAATATTAGGGCATTTATTTAGCGCCCTCGGAGAACTCAATCTCTCTACTGTTTGCTGTACCGGAAGCGCCGCAGCTCGATAATGGCGGGCTAGCAAAAACCCGTCGATCGTCTACAGCGAAGTCGACGAACAATATGGCGGCCACACTGCTGGTTTCTAGATCCAAGAAAGTCGGCGACTACGCGCCTCCCGTGCTAAAGCAACCGCTATGACTTTCAGTCGATCGACAGCGGATGACGAAAGCTAACTGCTTGCTCTGTAGCTTCCGCCGCCGCCGCCGCCGCTTGGTGCCATATTGGCGCTAGAGAAACTGGGCGCGAGCGAGATTAGCAGCAGCAGCAGCAGCAGCCGCCGCCGCCGCCGACCCTAAGCTCTCCATCTAAAGGGCGGAAAATTAGCGGCGCCGCTTCTCCGCTCGACCACTTTCGGCGAGTGGTCTGCGCTCTGTTCGAGCAGCTCATTGCTGCCGCTATTTCACGACTGAATATAGCTAATGTATAATTTTATTAATTTATTTTATTTTAATTAATTTGTTTAATATATTTAATTGATTTGACGAAGGAATCTGTTGAATTTCCACGGAATTTCACTAGTGCGACGGATTCTTCGTTCCTCGTGGCTCCTGCTTTCAGCCTGCTTGCCGCCGCCGCCGCTGCTTTTGCCGCCCGAATCGGGCGCATGAGCTACCCGGCCACGTCGCTCGCACTGATGGCTCTGTAATTTTCACTTCCGCACGTTCCCGCTGCGAGCGAGAGCGGAGCTTCCGGTTAGGCGCCATCGAAAGCTCCGCAGATTAGCGTCTTTGTCCACTTTGTCTCAGTGACTTCGTCGGGTTAGACAGACGAAGGACAAGCAGGACGAAGGACGCAGCGACGCAGGCGCGCATGGAGCATGCAGGCGCGGAGCATGGAGCATGGAGGCGATGCAGGCGCGCATGCAGCACGCAGGCGCGCAGCACGTACTGAGCGCGCGCGCGAACGCATACCTTGAGCATACTGATATTGGTCCTGCGGAAGAATTTAATTTGGCAGAAAAGAATTGGTGAGGTTATTTTGATTTTGCACGTCTGACTTTAACAGGCCACATTAGACGGCAGCCGTGAACGTACCGATCGCAATCGTAAGCGATTGATAAAGGACGAAGACGAGGTCTTGTCGTCTTCCGGGTGACTAATTCCGGATGGATAAACTCAAAGAAGAAAGCGAGCGAGCGAGAGCCGGCGTCGAACGCTACGTCGCTCGCGAGAACGCTTCGATCACTGGATCAGCCTCTGGATCAGCCGAAGCGATGAAGCCTCTGGAGCGGGCTTCATCGCTTCGGAGCTTCATCCCTTCTGAACCCTTCTGAACATCCTTCGCGCTGGCAGAATCTAACGTCTTGCACTAGAGAAAGCATCACTGGACGAAGGAAACTTGAGGAGCGACTGTCGCTCAGTCTCCCTTCTATCGTTATCGCATCAAAGACGCTGGCAGACGAGTCGTGGCGGACCGGCTGAGCTCGTATGTTGACACATCAAGCCTTGCTGGTAAGTTACAGTCTAGTCCTAGAGCTAATCGCTCCATGGAGTCGGCATTGCTTCGGGTATATGACGACCTACTTAACAACGATGCTGATACTTAGGTAGAACAGCTCTGCTTGTTGTGCTCGATCTGTCGGCAGCTGTTGATACTATCAATCACCGAGTCCTTTTTGAGAGTCTCTCACCTCGCCTGGGCATCGCTGGCACTGCTCTACAATGGTTCAGGTCCTCTCTCAGTGGGAGACTCCAGAGTATTGACGTAAATGGACAAAGATCGTCCGAGGAATCTCTTAATTATGGAGTCCCTCAGGGCTATTTACTTGGTCGTGTTCTTTTCAAGGTTTATACTCTTCCTCTTGCCGACGTGACTGCCAAGCACAATCTAGGCTTTCACTTTTATATGGATGACACCCAGTTGTACCTCTGCTTTGATTCCTCATAGCCCTCCAGCCCGTCAAATTCTCTCAACTCAATTGCGGCATGTATTGATGACATCCGCGCATGGATAGCAGCAAGCTTTCTTAAATTGAATGATGATAAAACCAACTTACCAGTTATGGGCAAACCCAGAGGAATTCAGAAATTGGAAAGGTTAATGCTAAAAATCGGCTCTGCCTGCATATCTCCTGTTGAATCAGCTCGAAATCTAGGTGTCATGTTCCAAAGTGACCTTTTCATTAGACGACCACATCGGCTCCACCGTCAAGCCTGCCTACTTTCGGCTACACATTGCTAAGTGATCGGCCCACATCTAAATTGGTCCATGCATTTGTGACATCCCGCCTTGACTTTTGTAACTCACTGCTGCTGGTCTGGAAGGGCTACGAATTACGAATTATCGTCCACAGAACGCCAAGAGACAGCTTTAAGGTCACGAGATTACAGCTACGCCGTGCGGCGAAGTGCGGCCCCGACTACTATTAGCGCTACGGTCTTTAACTGAGTTAAGAATTACTCAACCGATGGCGAGCGCCGATGGCGGCGCCGGAAGGATGCGGCGGCGAAGATGCTCTCTCTTCTGCTCGGAGGCCTCCTGAGCAAGCGATGCGTTCGCTAAGCGGGCTTTCGTCCGGATACCAGCCGCGCTCTAGAGCCAGCCACACTTCCGGGCCTCGTTCATAGATCGCGACTGCACGTGTCCAACTGAATAAGCTACTGATTCTTTGCTATCGCCAAACATTTCTCGTTCGCTCCCATCTTTAATTGCTGGCCATATTTAGTTGCGGACGCGTTTGCTCTGCTGCTGCTCACGCGCTCGTTCGGCCCAGGGGTCGAGCGCTCGCCTTCAGTGACCTCTGAGGTCGCCGAGGTCGTCAGAGGTCGCGGGCTCGGGCTCTGCGGCGTAAGCGTAGCGTCCGGACAGACACTCAGCTCTCTCTCGGAGCGAATGAGTTTCACTTATCTATTCGGCTTGCTTCCTTGGTCAGCGGGCGTTGCAACGCTTACGATAGCGTCGCGCAACTTCCGTCACTTGTCGGCCACGAATCCCGCCGAGCGGCGGCGGCGGAGCGCGCGCTCGCTCGGCGAATGTGGCGACCGCGCGCGCTCCGCGCGGAGACGCGCGCGGAGGACGCGCGGAGGTTGGACGTACGGACGCGGAGGGTGCACGCGCGCTCCAAAAACCGGACGGACGGATGCGCGCCGGAAAAAGTCGCGCCGCGCCTCGAAAGCGGGCAGGTGAGCCAGCGAGTGGCAGAGGTTGCGATAAATGGCCTCCCCCCCCCCCCCGCCGCCGTCGGGTCGGCGTGGGTAGCAACAGCTTGCCGTCAGAGCGCCGCCGCCTCGCTCCGGATCGCCACCGCCATCGTCCGCGCGACCAGATAAGGACGAGTCGTCGGGTGAGTCAGTGAGTACAGCACTTTGCGCGCTCGCAGCCGTTCGGGTAGCCGCCGCCGCCGCCGAGCGGCGCGCGCCGCTCGGTCTCCGGCTCCGCGTCCTGCTTCCCGCCTCCGCGTCCTGCTTCCTGCGCCGCGTCCTGCCCGCCGGGCAGGACGCGGCGCAGGAAGATGAAGTGGAGTGAGACTCAGGGCGCGCACTTGAAGTGGGTCAGCGGGGCGGGGCTAGAACGAGGCAGCTCGCACCTCTTATCGGCGGCGGCCGCGACGCTCGGAGCTGCGCTGCTAATTTTGCTCTTTGACCCCGCGGCGGAGCTGCGCTGCTTTCGCGACCTTTCTGCAAGTGGCTAATGCGACGTCGCTGCAGACGACGCTCTGCGTCCCCTCGAGAGAGAGAGAGAGAGAGAGAGATGTCCCTCTGCAACGAGCGGCGGCAGAGCGAGGTAAGTTTAAGTAAGTTTTCCGGCAGGCGGAGGTAAGTTTAAAATGGAGGAGTCGATGAATGCATTTTTGCACGCTGCTACTGCTCACCTCGTCTAGCGGAAACTGGGGAAAACGTGCACCACTGACTCGCTTGGCGGCTCTCAGGTGGGTGCTGAAACAATGGCGTGCGTTCAAAACAAGTTTCTGACAGCACGATCAGAACGCGGCGAAGCAAGAATTTCCGGATGCGCCAGGCACCTCTCTCTCTCTCTCTCTCTCTCTCTCTCTCGAGAAAAGCTCTCCTCAGCCAATATGCCGGGCCTTCGAGTTAAGGAACAAGTTCAAGGTTTGAGACTTCTTGAATTGTGCATACGCAGACGTAGGGCCAGACCAGATTCGAGACTATGCAAGAAATAGGCATCGTTGGTATCGTGAGAAACCAGTCAACTGCATTTCCCGATGAAAAAAGGGCTGCAGATTTGGATAAAAACTCCTCATTATATAAGTCTTGGCGAATGAATGAGAGTATATAATAAAATGCATTGTATAATACAATGATAAAATATAAATAAAAAATAAATAAGTAAAACATAAATAAAATGCTTTATATGGCGCTGTCTTGGCTTTGACAACTGCGATGCCAATACCGTGGTAATCTGCACCGGTTAAAAAGTTTTCATTGACACTGTGAGAAATAATTTAGTACATGCATTTCGCTGAAAGTGAGTACAGACCTAAGAAATAATTTCTAAGAATAGTGCAACTCTTTGTTCATCAGCAAATGCTGTTGGCTGGTTTTTGGCTTTCCATCGATGCGTCGATTTCTTGCTTCTGTTTGAACCACGCCAAGCCTGCATGGTTGTGCATTATCAAAATAGCAAGCATTCGAAAAAATGCCCAACACGGTTGTTGAGATGCGCTTTGTAGTGAGGTTACTTGATGCATCTAGTAAGTTTCACTTTCCAGTGCTCCCAACGGTACTAGAAAATGATATCCTTCATGAATGCACCTATTTCGGAAGCCAGAAAAATTATCTCAGACAGTGCAAAAACAGTGTCATTTTCTTCGCCCGGTAATATAACCAAGGTTGTACCATACACGAACTGTTGCAAATATTTGCTAGTCCATGCCAATCCTATGCTCTGGTGAGATTTTGTTGGCCTGAAGTTAACGAAACACTGAAATATCCAAGGTTAAGTCTTGAGCCCAGGGGTTCGTGAGTTTTACGGGCCAGCATTGTGTATATAACTAATTCACACGCAGGCACGTACCCTCGCGTGTATGTATATATATATATATATATATATATAGAGAGAGAGAGAGAGAGAGAGAGAGAGAGAGAGAGAGGGGACAGAGAGAAAGAGAGAGTGGGAGAGAGAAAGAGAGCGAGAGAGAGAGGGAGAGAAAGAGAGAGAGGTAGAGAGAAGGAGAGAAAAAGAGAGGGAGAGAGAGAGAGAGAGAGAGAGAGAGAGAGAGAGAGAGAGAGAGAGAGTGAGAGAGAGTGAGTGAGAGAGACAAAGAGAAAGAGAAGAGAGGGAGAGAGAGAGAAAGAGAGAGACAGAGCTCCCTACCCCTGATTAAAGATCCAGGGACTTGCAAGTAAGTGCAGCGGCCGCAGCAGAACGAGACATGTGCATCCGCTAGCAGACGAATAGCCGAGAAGCGGCCACGGGTGCACCAGTAGACCCCTCTGCCCCCGGTTCGTCATTCCCTCGTTGTCAGTAGCAGGAGGACGAGCTCACTGAGCCTTTGCCGGGCCGCTCGAACGGTCCTTCCAGCTTCCTACTATTAGCTGCCCTGACAAAGTCAATGGTCAATCTCTCCTTAAATAAATTTTGCGGGTTATTAGATTTGCCTGAGCCTCTCCCACTTGAAGGTTTCGCAAAGTTCGTGCAAGATGCAGTGCATGTAGTGAAAGGAGCGATGGAGGAGTCAAGTGTGAAAGGTCAACGGTGAAAGCTGTGAGTGAGGATATAAAGCGTGTGAACCCAACTCATGTAAACTCAACAGTTGGCCTAGACAGCAGTTGGAGGACCCGTGGCTATGCATGCCATCAAGGGATTGCCACTGGAACTTCACTCACCACTGGGCGTGTGTTTGATGTATAACTTATGACCAGGCATTGCAGACGTTGTGATGAGGGTGCAGGACTGCTCCCATGTAAAATTAATGTACTTGGGAAGAGTGGTGTCATGGAGAGTGCAGGTGCGCTACTATGTATCTACCAGCGATCTGTACTGTGTGCTGAAAAACAGCCCAGCACCATCGTCCAACCACTTCTGACCTTAGCGGTCTTCTGAAGGCAATCATCACTGTGTGCTTCATTAATGTACCCCTTCCCATATGCTCTTCTACCAGTAATATACAAATAGTGAACTTTGGCTCATCAGTCCACAACACCTGCAGGGTACTTAAACTACTTAGGTGATGGAGATTCGAAAGGTTACTTTACAGTTAAAAATGCTAATGCAAATGGGTAACTAGAAGCTAACAAGCTAAAGTGTATAGGGCATGTTTCCAAGAGGCAGATAGTTGCTGGATCTAACAGCACCGTAGCTGCTGCTAGCAATCGCACCGTGTTGATCATGTGCCTGTCTGCCACCGTGGACTGTCTTCATTGAAGAAATGCCTTCTTTTTCAAGGCAACTGTCTGTTCATTCCACAGCTTGGGCTGCTAATACGTGCCGGCTTGGTACCTAATTGATCGTCGATTGTCTCCTGGTCGTTGGTTGTCTTTGCAATCGCCTAAACTTAACTAAACAAGCGTTAACTTAAACTTAACTAAACTGGCACTAAACTAAACTAGCAAGCACAGAGCACAGAATCGCCGCACGCCAGAATGATTCCAACGAAGATAGTCGGTCAGCGTGTCGATCCCAGCATGCAGCTGCTGAAACTGAACTAAAGAATAGGCCGGACAGCAATCGGGCTAAGCTAAGCTGCGAAGCTGGCGAAATCAAAGGCTTGCAGGCGTCGCAGCTCGGCACAAACGGCATGGCCAGCTGCTCTCGCAGCGAGGACGTCGGGACGCGTGCTCGAGAGCTGCACGAGACGCACTCTGCCAAAGTCCCCTTCTATTTCACTGATTTGGAAAGCGTTCGAGCGCGAGACCTCGGCTGCTCGGCCTCAAGTCCAAATAGAGGAAAAAACCTGTGGACTATCACCGCCGTTGCCAGAAGCGAGGCTGGCCGTGAGTGCCCCTGGCTGCAAGCTGCCCGGGGCTCCGCGGCCGCAGCCCTTGAGAGGGGGGTCTCGCTCTGCTCAGTCCATGCGCGAGCTGCAGTTTGTGAGAGCGGCCGAACTGCAGCCACCACCGCCTTTGTGGCGGTGGCAGGAGCGTATCGGGAGCTGGCTCAATCCTCCCTCAGCGGCTTGTACAGAGTCCAGGCGCAAGTCTGACCGATGCCGGCCATGGCGACCAGGGAGTAGCCGAGCTTGTCCAGCCGGTCGAGCACCACTCGCGGACATTCGCTGCACACGTACTCAAAGCTGGAAACGAAAAGGGAAACTGGGGGAAAACTCCCGGCTCCTGGCCGCCAGTCGGTGCACACGATCTGGCCACGCCGTGCCTGGGATCGCCGATGCGCGACGCACGCAAAGCGCAAGGAATCCGATTGGCTGAGCCTCGGCGAGGCCAATGCACCGTCTCGTTGCTGCCATGCAGGCAGGACGCCCAAAGCAGAAGACGATCGAAAAAGCCAGCAAGAAGGAGCAGCAGAGGGCGCAGCACTTCGGCATCTCGGAAGGGCCGAGGATGGAGCTCAGGAGACCTGACCTCCTCAGAGAGTCTCTGCTGCGTGGTGGGTGGGTGGGTGGGTGGGTGGGTGGCATGCTGTCACAAACTGGCATACACCGTGTTGATGTCACCTGACAGCATGACTGCTGCCAGGATTTATTGGCAGTTTGACAACTATAAACATCGAGGGAGCTGCTTCTTACCCATGAATATCGAGACCTGCACGTGTCTTAGGCTGCGATGCCGTTTGTCCTTGCATGCGCAGTGCCATGTCCATGATCAGTTCGGTTGCTCTCAGATGTACTAGGATAGTCGGTTGCCTCAAATAAATCCTAGCTGATTAAACAGCCTCTTTTTGTATAGCGACAGGAGAGCCTTTTAGGGCTATTACCGCCGCTTGCAGTGACGATAAAGAATCGCCCACCGCAGGAATCGAACTCACGACCTCGGGACTGAGGTCGTGAAAGCAACCGCCTTACCTAGTGCATGCCAGCACGGCTCACCACGCCTGTGCTATACAGATGTGCCAGACGGTTATCAGCTGAGGTTGAACGGAGCCAATCGCTAACACTTGATCTGGTGCGTGGCCTTTACACTGAGGAGTATAGTCGAGTGTCAACTCCACAGATTGCGTTCTCTCGTACCATCGCGAATGCCAGCCTGCATTGATGCAGCTTCTGCGGGCCTGCCCAGGCTTGCCCGGGTGAGAGATCCGGAGCAAACCAGTTCCACAGCCAGCATCGGGCTTCAGGAGGTCAAAAGATCAGACGACTGACTGAGATGTCTAGCTCCAAGCTACTTTCTTAGTTGTTTCACGGCAGCTACGCACGTCTGCAGCAGCAGTCGGTGATCACGTGACAAAGACACGTGACCGTGCCTGGGCAAGGTGCTCCATCTCGGCCACCACCCGGAGTTGCCGAGCGAGTTTGGGCAGTTCGAACCTGAACATTAGACGAGCGAAAGAAACACGTGGGCAAATACGGTGGGCAAACGAGAGTCGACATCGGCCTTCCAGTGCCGTATGCCTTCTGGTGCCGATGGCACAAGCAGGCTACA
Organism: Cristatella mucedo; assembly: GCA_009760855.2. Taxonomy (NCBI): domain Eukaryota; kingdom Metazoa; phylum Bryozoa; class Phylactolaemata; family Cristatellidae; genus Cristatella; species Cristatella mucedo. The sequence goes on from WPIO01000088.1 coordinate 1,312,316, forward strand.
CGACTACACACATACTACATACATACATACATTCATACATACATACATTCATACATATTACACGGCTACGCGACAGCATGGCTATACGACTCGATCGTAGCATGCGTGGCACCATGTCGAGCAAGGCTGACGAGACGAAGCGGCCCTTCCCTGCGACAACGACTTCCCTGAGGTCTCGCTCGTCGGGGCCGACCGACGACCCGACGGCATCGTGTGACAAGAGGGCAAGGCTGCCTTTTGCCTACTCCTCGTAGGTCTCTGCTGCTACGGCAAAGCCAACCCGGCCCCCGCCTGCCCGGTCGTTCTGGGCAGCAGCAGCATCGCTGTGAGCGCTCGGCCATCGAAGTTTTGCCAAGGCTGAGCGTGCCTTGCTCAGATCGAGGCGTCAGGCTGAGAGCACGTGCTTGACAAGAATCTGCCTAGTGCTTCAAAGCCTTGCCGACGCGCACAGCAAACACGGTCGTCGGCTGCTCGAGCGCTCGGTGCGCTTTGCCGTGGTTTGCTGCGCAGCAATGTCGGCTGCTCAACCTAGCAGCTAGGCAACCACAGCGAAGACCAAAACTCCGCCAGGTTCAACCCAAGCTGACGTCACCACTGCAATTGGCCACATTAAGGTATGCACATGTTTCCGAGTCAATCAAAAAGGGAGGGGGTGGACACAGCCAGCCCCCCCCACAGCTGGGGCAGAACATCTTTGCACCGACAATCTTGCACGGGCATACATACGGTGGCTGCTGCTGCTAGGGTAAAGGAGCACCGACAATCTCGCACGGGCATACATACAGTGGCTGCTGCTGCTAGGGTAAAGGAGAAACACCGTCACAAACCAAGAAAAACTTGGCAACTCGTTGAATATTAACGTTACGTTTCACGCACACTACGCTGGGAAGATACGTCGGCAATATGATGGCAGCAATCCACTTTTCATCTCCAAAGATTTTGGGTGGAATTATGCAATTCTTAACTTGGGTGCAATTATATATTTTCGTCTGTAGCTCCACATAGACTATGTGGGTGTTAGGCAGAAGAGTTGTGTATAGCGCACTCACAGCCTAAGCGACTTTCGGTACGCATTTGGTAGCCAACAGACTTCGTCTCATGCAACAAAGAGAAAGTGGGATGCATAGCAGAGTCAGGAGAGCAGTTGAGGTAGTGAGTAGCATGGAAGTAGCAGCTCAGGACGGCTGGAAGGGATGTGCCATTGTCAGCAGCAGGAGAGTAGCTGTCGTTGCATAAAAAATTATCTAGTCTGCCACGGGAAGTGAGTGCACGGCGACCACGTCTGTGAAAAGCAGACGCAGCTGATGACGAGGTTTCTAAGTGCTTCCTCCGGAAGTGCACTTCCGGCGGTCTTGAGTGCCCAAGAGGCCATCGAGCAGCCAAGCAAAAGTGGTGACAGCAGCAGCAGCAGACTCTCACTGACAGACGAGCCCCGCTATTGCAAAAACAAACTCGCCTCCCACGAGTGGCCAGAAGGGTGTGGCAATATGGCCACACAGCGGCCCTCGGATCTCGCCTCCCAACAACTGATGCTCACTCATCCGGCATCGGAGCAGTGCTGTCACGTGACTTTCTGGGGCCCTAGCTGAGCCAGGCTGCTTGAATGCTGGACGGCAAGCTGGCAATAGGATACGCTGCAAGAAGCTATACACGGACGACTCCGTCCGAGCGAAAATTCCTGGCAAGATCTGCAGACTTCGAAATTAAATTACTGAGCTTCGAAGAGGGAGTGCACATACACACCTACGAATCCTGGTACAGAGCTCGAGTCGACGTAAGGAGTCGGAAAAAGATAAAAGCGGACAGAGCAAACAGCAGTCTACCGCAATGTCAAGGGAGCAGCGGTGAGAGGAGCTCAGTCGCAGGCATCGAGCGCCTGTATTTTCCACCGACCGTGGACTCGGTGGCTCACACAACTCAAATTCAAATCAACTCTCTGCCCACGCCGAAACTCGCCTCTCTCATTAAAGTCAGGAGTCAGTTTCATCAAGGCTTCATAAATCCATAAGCCCGCCATAGAGTACATGAAGGGACGTGCCAGCGATAAACTAAATAAATAAATAAATCCAAGCTGATTAAGCAGCCTCTTTTTGTATAGCGACAGAAGAGCCTTTACGGCTATCACCATCGCTTGCAGTGGCGATAAAAGGATCGCCCACCGCAGGAATCGAACCCAAGGCTGGTCATCAAAGCATCGGCGACTGCCGTTAACACATCAACGAGCTTGCAAGCGATCCTCGTGAAACCCCATACAAACGCAGTAGTTAAACAGAGTGGGATTCTCTTGTTCCATAATGAAGCAAGTCTGCGCCGTGCGGAGCTCACAAGTAGGCAACGATCGACCCGGCATCATTAGCGAGTCATAGCAGCAATGCAGCGAGGCTTGGCAACGCGAGGCTTGGTATTCGCTTACTGATTGTCGCCGAGCTGTTTCTTCTTGCTTGCCCCCAGCAGTTGCATCAGTTCAGGGTCACTATTCTCATCGCCAACGACAGTGGGTCCGGTCGACTGCCAACAAGAAATATAAAGCTTTGAAACGAATGCCACGGCCACGCCGCCGCGAGAGCCTTCAGGAGAATAGTGGGCATCGTGGTCTTAATTAAGAAGCACCTTAGCAGAAGAGAATGGCGAGAGTAACAGAGAAAGACAAAGCATCGACATACAAAACGTATCAGGCAGCTTATAATCAAGTACGACATCCTATCAATTGAACACTTGGCGACGAGACGTTAGTCGCCGGCGAGCCGGATGTGTGTAGCTGGGAATGCAAATCTCAACTTCCTGTTGTTGGGCCTCTGATCGGGAGAGACTACTCTCCGTGGGCCGCTCGTGGCTGTGAAGGCGGCTGCCTTCCCGCCTCTAGGACGAGTCCCGACGAATGCGGCCAGGGAAGCTATCGAACTGCATGGTTAATTGGCTCGCTATCAGTGCGATGACACTCTCTCGCTGAAAATTTGCTCACTTTATCAGTCACACCCGCCCCCCCCCGAGGTCGAGGTCATTCGCTTTCGTCGTTTCGTCAATCGCGAGGAGGCGGTGCAGCCCAAGCCTCAACTCCTCAGACAGCCTGGCTTGTCGTCCGACGCCATTGTCTGGCCCTAAGGACGCCATTGTCGAGCTCTGAGGACGCCTCTAGTCTAGCTGTCCGGTTCGCCGAAGTGACGGCTAGGCCTGAGTGATCGTCCGGTTGTGCACCGCGGGTCATTCGCTCGAGTTGTACTTGTAGCTGAAGTCGAGCTCTAAGGAAGCCATTGTCTTGCTCTTAAGACGCCTGTAGTATAGCCCTAAGGACGCCATTGTCTAGCTCTAAGGACGCCTTCCGACCGACCAGTGTCTTCACTGGCATCTAAGAGCTTTCTCTGCGATTATTATGACTGCCTTCATACAATTTAGCAATAGAAAGGGAGGCATAAATTAAAGCTATTCGAATAAAACACCACTCGATCTCATGACGATCAAGCAGCTCAATTCGGAAAAAGCCGAGTGGCAATTGATTCAAACCCGCATGTCCATGGAGGAAGAAGAACCTGTCGCCCGCTTGTGGCTGGCAAGAAAGAATCGCCCTCTGCAAGACTCAAATCGGCGATCTGAAGTTCGAGCACCTTGCCTCTGGGCCGAGACTTTGCACTAATAGGGAAGCATCAACTCTCGAGATTCCCATCGTGCTTCCGTTGCAGCAAATGTACCCTGTGCCCCGAAAGAGATTGAGTTCTCTGAGGGTGCTATATCAAATGCAGTATCATCATTATTATTATAATTATTATTATTATAAGCAGTGATGTTCTCCGGCTTGCTTCGTTGCTTAGCGTTTCGGGAGACCGACCTTCGCGTTAATGTAATGGCTAGTGATTTAACAGAAAAGCCTAGGACTCGGGAAGGAATGGAACTTCGCCTCGTGTATGGATGAACAAATACGACCCCAATAACAGTGTCTCGAGGCTCTGTTTGCTGCACGACAAGGCAAACACCGATGCATGCTTGCAAGTTCACTCGTGCATGCAGTACAACAATACAGCTTTTGTGGTTCAGTGATTCACCTGCAGATGGACACGTAGAAACATGTGATCTCGCTCTTACACATGTTGTCGCTATTTGGCGTCATTGATCTCATTTAACTTCAGCTAGCAACTTCCTGTGAGCCTAACAACAATATTACAATACTAGCTGATTTAACAGCCTCTTTTTGTATAGCGACAGAAGAGCCTGTATGGCTATCACCACCGCTTGCAGTGGCGATAAAAGATCACCCACGATAGGATTCGAACCCACGACCTCGGGACGAGGTCGTGATAAGCAACCGCCTTACCTAGTGAGCCATTACGGCCTAAAGATACAGATCCCGAAAGGTCACTTTTCGGCCGCATTAATAAGAGCCTGTTTCCAAAAGACTTGTTCACAAAAAGACCGCAAAAGGATTTCTAAAAATTTGCTGCTGCCTGAGTGGCCTAATGTTCTTGTGGGGTTTACCCTGCTTTGCCAACAATAGCTTGCTGTTCAGCCGACCCTGAGTTGTTGATAACAGTAGAAAGTACACTTAAAATTTGGCCAAAACGAGATCTTAATTCTGCCTAAAAATTACGGGCAAAGTAAAAGAGGTTGGGCAATTGTTGTGGAATGTGCCAAGAGGATGTCAATTAACGAGCTATCAGCCCCTACAAAGACAGTGCGATAGCAATAATAACAAGAATGTCAAGGCTATGACCAAGTGTTAAAGACATCCGAGATGATACCATGCTTAGACGAGAAAGCAAAAGCTCACAAGTAACTCACCGAAGTTGAAGCCAATGTTGAGATGCCTTCGTGGCCACCGAATAGCAGGGGACCTGGTTAGTAACACAAACACACACACACACTGAATCTTGCGCAGACAAATCATGCAAGGAACACAGCAAAAACTGTAACCCCTCTGGGAAACAGGTAGATGGCTGGCTGAGAGGAGCAGCTGTTCGTCATTAACAGAGACTCAGTTGATGCAAAGTCAAACCCATTGGTGACAGAAGCTGGAGGCCAGATCGAGGTTTTCGGCGAATTCAAAATGAAGGCCCCTTGACCGAAATGTTTCAAGTTCCAGTTCGAGGATCAGGAAGGAGAAGACCGCGAAGTCAAGTTCGAAGCAAGCGGTGAGAAGCGAGTGGGAACCGCGGAGGCACCATGCAAATCGGATGAGTAGGCGATAAGTAGAGTCGGATGATCGCCTTGGAACTCAATAGCCTGCAGCCGATCACGGGCACCACCAGGAACGGGCACGTGATCACGGGCAGGTGATCACGTGGTGCAATGAAGGCGAATCTTGCCGATCGCCTCGGATTCGCCTGCACTTCCTGCCGAAGGATCGGACGATGCTCCGCCTGCCCTTCCAGCATTGCGGCATCGCGCACACACACACTCACGAACGAACAGGCCGGCATCCCTCGCCACGATGCTCTGACTTCCTCTGTTGCCTCCGCACGTGACTCACCTACCCCCCCCCCCAGTTGTAAGGCAGTTAATCGATGCTACAGCAAGCTCTCGCCCCACAGCACTCTTCAGCCGAGCAGGCTAAAACGATCAGCCGAGCAGGCTGACTGCATGCTAAAACGATCAAGTAGCAGCAAGAGTCTGGGCACAGAGCTTCCCTTCACCGGTGGGATGGCAAAACAACAATGACTGAATGCAAAACGAGCTTAGTAGATACCGTCAGTCTGCCGCGGTACATTTCTCTCTCACTTACGTACGCATACGATTGATAACAATTCACGTGAGCTTGTGTTCTCTCTTCTATTGTCGAATTTATTATTTTCTCATATCATATATTGATTGCAAATAATTTTCAATCCAGTCATTGTTAAGTCTTCTTAACCGTCGCAGATGTGCTCCTACTGTCGTATAGGCATGGTTGTCATGGTTGCTTGCATTTCGCGCTTGCTTTCGTTGCTGCTCCAGGTCGGCGACTTCCGGTTGGCGAACGGGCAGCAAGGCAGCACACTGCACGAGCCTCGATAGGAGGAAGAGGAGGAATCGTAAGTTTAAGAGCCCCGAGCAGTCAGCTGTGCTGCTCGGTGCTGTCCACTGAGAAGTGAACTGATTTGGATATGAAGAGCTGCTCGTCCCGCAGGGCCGGAGCACGGCCGGCGGCGGCGGCGGCGGCGACTCTGTCAGCTGCGGCGGCGGCTTCCTTCTGCTGCCGTCCAATGCTGAGCACCAGCTATGCATCGGCACGTGACGCGCTGCCGGCCTACGAAGAGCAGTCGTACAATCCCGCGCCGTGGGCCGTCTTCACTATGGTGATCTTGTCGACAACTCGGCTGCCCTGGAACGACATCGACGGGGTGCGGCTGGCCTTCACCTTCACCGGTCACTACCGAGATGCTTCCCGGATGCTCCCGAGACGCGTGGACCATGCGCGGTTGCGGAACGCCAAGTCGCTGCTTCGCCCGCTGCAGCAGCAGCAACCGCCTCATGTCTGTCAAGGCCTCGAGCGAGTCTTTTTTCTCACTCTCTCTCTCATCTCTCTCTCTCTCTCTCTCACCTTGTCGACGGACACCTGCTCGAATCCCAGGTGCGTGGCGTTGTAGGCCGTCATGCGAGTGTAGCCGTAGTCGCGCGTTCGGAATGCACTCCACGGTGGAGGCGTTTTCTCAAAGTCGTCGTGACCTTCCTGACAGCCCTGAAACGAGGCGGCAAAGCATCACTACGTCAAGCAGCAGCAGAGCAAGCTATCTCGTCATTGATAAGATCGGCGCTCAACGCAAGTGGCGATCGAGAGTCGATTGCAGAAGGCTAGTCAGTGTCTGACGCCGAAGGCTTTCTTTTTTACCCCCCAGAGACTTCAGAGATTTGAATTTGAGACCTCGAATGATTGCTTACGGTTGACATTTATATTCCGGTTGCATCGCCCACTACAATAGGACCCTAGTCATTGCAGTGCAGTGCAGTGCCACCGACTGCCCGAAAACTGTAATGCTGCTCGTCTATTAAGCTCCCACATGGATCCATTACTTGTTACTTCGCCATACGATCGAGAGTCGATTGCAGCGGGAAGCGGCTGCTTCGTGCAGAAACCCGGCGCCTGACCTAGGGAACAGACCCGAGTAGCAGCGAAAGCAGCACATCAAAATCAGAAGAAAACTAGCCTATATAATAAACGATAAAATGTACTAAAATTAAATTAAATGAAATAAAAAATAAAAAATAGAAGCAAAAACAACATTATAACAAAGGAATAAACAATAAAACTAGGCATGCCAGTGGCCGGGCACTAGGCGGTGCTGCCAACGACTAAACGGCACCGAGCACCAAGAGGAGAAGCAGACGACATAGAAGAGGAAGGAGAAGTATGCAGACAAAGCAGAAAAAGTAGGAGGGCGTGCAGAGGTCATAAGCAAAGGGCAAATTCACCAATAGTCGAACTCGATGTGGCATCTGCCGTTCAAAAAGGACAGTGCACTTCGGGCACGGACTGACAGGGAGGAACACATAGGTCAAGGCTGATGCAGCGTCTCGACCTTCGGAGGACAGACGGCGGCGAATTGCAGGCTTTGAGAGAGCACCAGAGATGGAGAATGCCAAAGGTTTTGAGACTGGTTCAGAGGCACAGCTAAAGAACTCCTCGAATCGTACGAATGAGGGGGTAGAATGCAAAGGGGGCGGGGCCCGGAGAGTAAGCAGGCCCTCACTTCGAGCCTTCAGCCGGCTAGCGAGCCTAAACCAGTGCTGGCCGGTTCTAGTCGACGGTGCCCAAGCCTTGAGCCGTCAGTCAGACTAACTGTGCAGCACTGAGCTCAGGCTCAGGCTCAGTTCAGTTTCTGGGACGTTGTATCGACTTGAACTCGAGGCACCCGCATGACCACATTTGCATGCTGACCCTGTGCATGTCACCCCTAACCATATTATTCATTTTGCTTGTTTTCAAGCATGATTTTACTTACCATTCAATTGCATTTCACTTTGCAGCAAATGTAAAGCGCCTAGAAAGAGATTAAGTTCCGACCCAGGATTCAAATCCTGGCACCTGCGGCCAGCCTTTGCCAACGTGACCCGTGCCACGTGACGTCGTCGTCGCTTGGAGCCCATCTTAATAATAGGGCAGCCAATCTCGAGTGCCTCCTCGGCAGCCGCAGAGAGGACGGCGCAGACGCGGCCGGAAGCGATAAGCCGGAAGCTGCAGGCGTGGCAGCGTAGGGAAGCGCAACTCCACTTGGGGAGGTGACTTCCCATCAAGGACGAACTCGGCCGGCAACTGGTCAATCTCGTTCAATGAGGCCCGGTCCGAGTCCTGCAAAGTGCACGGGATGCCCGATTCGGCAGATTGTCACATGCCATGTCACGTGTCTCTGCCTGTAACTCCACAAAGACCAAGTGGGTGTTACGGACGAGAGTTTTCTATAGTGCTCACACTCAACGACCGACCTTTCGGTAGGCATTTGGTAGCCAACAGACCTGGCACTCTGTCTGTCTCAACTGTCTGGCACCTAGGCTCGGGTACTTGTGTTCTCTCTATCCATGTGACAAGTTCAGAAGGTCGCGAAAGGTTCAGAAAGTCGCAGAAGGTTCAGAAGGTCACGAAAGGTTCAGAAGGTCGCGAAAGGTTCAGAAGGTCGCGAAAGGTTCAGAAGGTCGCGAAAGGTTCAGAAGGTCGCGAAAGGTTCAGAAGGTCGCGAAAGGTTCAGAAGGTTGCAGAAGGTTCAGAAGGTCGCGGAAGCGCTGGAGAGCTGAGAGCACAGGCTGGCTGACCATCGCTGATCTAGACGGTGGCGCCAGAGTCGAGGAGCAGAAGCCGGCTAGGTCACGTGTTAGTAACTGGTCACGTGATCACACGGAGGGGCCCACGTGCGACAGCAGCTCAAGCAGGGCGTGCAACAGCAGCTGCGGCGAGGTAAGCGAGCAGCAGCTCAAGCAGGGCGTGCGAGAGCAGCTGCGGCGAGGCAAGCGAGCAGCAGCGAGGCTGCTGCTGCTGCTGCTGCTGCTGCTGCTGCTGCTGCTGCTGCTGCTGCTGCACACCATGAGCAGCAGCTGCTGCTGCTGCAGGAGAAGGGGCGGGGCTCACCGCCGATCCCGTGATGATGTGCACTGGAGCTCTCGGGTTCACGTACGGCTGCTCCACGCTGCCGTTGCATACCTGGAGAAACGAGATCGAAGCAAGGAATCACGACCGGCATTCCATGACCAGCACCGGAAGGTAATTGCGCCGACGGTTTCAGACTAGAAGGGAAGTGGTGCTCAGCTCAGAAGCCTCTCAAAATGTGCTTTCGAGGAGGCAATCACAATCTGCTAAGTCTTAATCCAGCAACTGAACAGGGTGTGAAAAAAGAAGCCAAAAGTGAGAGCGCTTCCTCAGCGCGAAGCAGAAACAGCAGCCCTCGAAAATCATTGCTCATTCAAAACAAATGGACGTCTCTACAGCTGCATATGCGACATTCAACTATAATGCTGGTTTGGCCCAGTGGTTAAGGTGCTCGAGCAATCCAAGGTCTGGCCGAGGTCGTGCGCTAGAGTGTCGCGTGCTAGAGTGTCGCGTGGCATACGCAAAGCGTCTGAATAGTGAAGTAAGTGCTTCCTTTCCTTCTTTTTCTTAGAGTGCTACACAAATAAATTATATTTATTTGTATTTAATTCTAGCGAGAAAAGGCTCCGGAATTATGCTCAAGGATCGTGGCGTTCCTGCTAACCATTATACAGGAAGTGATTAGTCTTGGTGGTGCCATTTCCTATTAGCTCCAGTCATTTATTAATTTACATTAATTAACTAAGTGGGTGTTACACAGGCCACAGTCCGTAGCTGCCCCAGTAAATAGCTGCCACAGTGTGCTGCAGCTGCCTTCGGCAGCAGGAGTCAGCCATTGTCAGCAAACGGTCGTTGAACTTTAATCGTTACAGCGCCAGAGCTCCCAGCTCCCAGACCATCAGTGCTGTGCGAGCGCATGCGTGCGTGCATGCCTGAGTGAGAGCCCGTGCATGCACGCGAGCGAGCAAGCATGCGCGTGTGTGGTCGCATGAGTGCTTGCCTGTGTGCTGACTTGTATGAATGCGCGATGACCGTCGAATTCAAAAAAAAACAAGAGCTGAGAGCAGCCGACTTCCTGTCAGCCGTGCACAAGCCAGGAACAGCAAACCCAGGTGGCAGGCTGAGGAGCTGGTGAATTAACTCAAGTACACTGTCGCTAGGCAAAAGGTGCTAAACAAATCAATAAAAAGAGCTGTATATAAACCGGGAGGGAAGGGGGCAGTGAGAGCACAGAGGCCACACGTCGGCCAGACGAGAGCCCCCTGTGTTGCTGAGTCAGATGTTATCACGTTTCTCAGGTTACTGAGTGATCGGCAGACGGGCAGCAGCAGCACAAGCAGCAGCAGCAGCAGCAGTTACGTGAATGAAGCAGGGGGAGGGGGCCAAATTGAAGGGGCAGGGGCCACATTGGCAGCGGCTGGATCTCTGCAATCAAACTCGGCATCAGCAGCAACTCGGCAGTGGCCAGCAATCCCACAGCGCTAAGCACAGCAGGAATGAATCGATCGACGATCGCCCTTGGTTCTCTACCCAGACTGTGCAGATGCAGTCTGGAGCTCTTCTTCAAAGAATCATACCTACATATATAGGAAGCCACTAAGGGCAGCACGAGCTGCTGCCGGCACTCAGGTGCCGGCAGCCTAGTGGCTGCTTCGGTGCCGTTCGGTGCCACGGTGCCGTCAAATCTTCAAGCGTCTCTGCGTCTTTGTCCGGCCGATAGCGCGAGCCACGCGGGGTTTGCACGCGATTGCACGCGAAAACGATCGCCATTTTCAAGTTCGGAGATTTCGTTGCTGCGCGAGCGCAAGCGAAGAGGAGCGAGCTAGCTAAGATCTTCGAAGATTCTAGAAGCGAGCGAAGATCTTCGCTTCTGCGAGCCGTAGCGGCTTCCGCAGCTTTCCACCCATTTTCAGGAGGCAATAAAGAATAAACTGCAGCAGTACCGGACGCCGACAACGTCGTCGTCGTCGTCGAGTGGTTTGCAAAGTGCGAGCGCCGTAGGCACTAGAGGCACCCGATGGTTTCATCGTCACGTGTGATTTCTGAGTACCTTTCTCTTTCCTCCGACCTTCGTCACGACATCTCCTGACTCGTCCACATTTAAGAAGAAACTAAAAACGCACCTACCATTCACAGCATTCAGTGGATCTCTTCGATTCGTCTTTGTATGTGCTTTTTCGTGCTGACACAGTGCATAATGCCACTAACCAAACTTGCATGCTGACCCTGCGCATGTCACCCCTAACCATGTTATCCTTGTGGTTTATTGAGCGTGCTACCACTAACCATTCGATCATGTTTCTTTTGCAGCAAATGTAAAGTGCCTAGAAAGAGATTGAGTTCTCTGAGGGCACTATATCAAATGCATTCTTCTTCTTCTTATTATTATTATATCTGTGCTTCCATCGGCTGGCCTAGTAAGAACCGAGCTGCCGTCGCCAGCAGATGCTGAAACCTTTCGGCTCTCTTCAGGCCAGAACTTATAACTTAGAACTTAGCCTGAACTTACACTTCAGGCCGGAACTTTGAACGCGAAGCTGCATGGCTTGCCAAAACTTCCGACGGGTCACGAACTCTGTCGGTGAATTGCTGTGGGCGGCAGCATTTTTCGTGCGTCCGTCCGAAAGCTATCGTTCTCGATAGGACTGGGCTTCAGCATCAAATCGCAGCACAGCATTCACTTACCAACCGAGCCAAGAGGTCTACATTCCACCCACAGCTGGATCGTTTATGAAAACAGGTCTTTGCCATCACAAAGTTTCCCGATTATTCGAGTGCTTTTTAATTAGCATAGCTATTCTGTCTAACACTTATGCACAGTGGCTTGCTGCACGGATTGTCAGAGTGAGACTGTGACGGCTGGCAAGCGGCCAGGGCAGTTGCATCAGCCGGCCACGGTCTGATATGCCCACCACGTCCTCTTACGGTATTTCGGGTTCGACGGGAGAAAGATGCAATCCATAATGGCCGCGCACGCACGTGCACGCACGCACACACGTACAAGCGTTCGATAAACCGAACCGAATTGGCAGCCAGTTCGGCAGTAAGTTTTAGGTCGGACGTGCATGTGCAGCTGAAAAGAAACGCATAAGTTGGCCCCGAGATCAGATCAGATCAGATCTGATTGTCGAAACTTGTCGGGGACCTCACGCCCCACCCAGGGAGGCTGCACTAACGACCTTGCACTACTGATGCACAGGTTCTACTCGGCTGATGCACACTAAAGAGAGCAGCACCACGCCCCCTCGAGTGCAGATGTCCCCACTGAGGGCCAGATCGGAGATCGAAGGTTGGAGCTTATGAGGTCCCCAACTAAGCTGCAAGGACGTCGCTCGGTGGCTGGAACGAACGACCGGGGCTGACGGCCCCTTGCCTAAATGCGATAACAAAGATGATAACAACAAGATTTTTCACTGCACATATTATTAGTATCAATATTTAATAATAATGAATAACAAACAATAGTGATATTATTAATTAATATTATTTATTATTTATATTATAGCACTCTGAGTGCTCTCTGCAGCCTTTACCTTTCGATTGTACACGGGAAACATTCTCTCGTAGGTGTGCTCGTGCGCCCACAGCATGACGTCCACTCCGCTCTGGTAGAATAGGCTCTCCAAACCGAACCGTATCTGCACGAGAGAGAATTGCCGCAGTGCCTCGAAGCACCGGCTGTCGAAGGCACTGCCGCGCCGCCGTAGTCTTGCACGGCAGATGGCGACCAAGGCGAAAACGCTGCAGGTGGTAGGCAAAGGAGGAACTACGCAAGATGGCGTCGAGCGCGCCTCAGCTGACTCACGAGGCTTTCGTAATGCGTACAGTCGTCACCGTCCGTGTTTGAGCAGTACATCGGACGGTGTCCCATCACTACGATCCACGGCCGCTTGGCCCTATTCTCGGGCAGATTTGCTATCTGCAGAATGCATGCAGCAGCGGCCACTTGGGTACTGAGCCGACATTGCACAAAAACAAGCCGCCAGCAACCCAAGGACAACGAACCGTCTATCTTACAGCCTGGTGATGGAGCTAAGGAAAGAGAGTGAGAGAGAGAGAGAGAGAGAGAGAGTGTGTGTGTGTGTGTGTGTGTGTGTGTGTGTGCTTGCGTGAGAGAGATCGCTCGTCATATTTCGCTCGCTATTCATAGCAGATGCCGAAGGCGAGGTGGCACTTCGGCAACAGGCACACTTGCACACGCATACACAGCGCGCATACACATACATCTGAGGTGCGACCCCTTGGAGCATGCACAGCACAGCACAGCCCAGGAACTAAGGTGCTTGCTCTTAACGACCGAGATCGTGGGTTCGAATCCTGCTGTGGGCGATCCTTTATTGCTAACTGCTGCTAGCGGTGGTGATAGCCTGATGGCTGCTGGGGCCGGTGTGTCTAGGTCTTTGTGGGTAAGGCTTCGTGTCTGGTCTCGGGCCAAAGGTAGTACCACTTCAGGACCCACGTGCGGGTTTCCAGGTTCCGAGGCAAGCGATTCTGTATTGCCAATTGCCGCAAGCCGTTGAAAACAACGTCCAGGCTTCTTCAGCTGTTATAGGAATAAAAGCTGCTGAATATGAATGCGCTCTTTCGTTTAGTTTACCTAGACAAGGCCGGTTGGAGGGCTCAGGTCAGTTGGCACATTGTCAATTGTCGAATGGCAACTGTCGAAGCTCCCAGAGAGAAGGCAATGCTTCTTAATAATAATAATAATAATAATAATAGGAATAATAATACACCTGATAAAGTGCCCTCAGAGAACTCAATCTCTTTCTAGGCACTTTACATTTGCTGCAAAGGAAACACGATCGAATGGTGAGTGGTGTCATGCTTGATAAACAACATGAATAACACGGTTAGGGGTAACATGCATACGGTAAGTGCGGTTAGTGGCAGCATGCAACAGTGTCAGCACGCATAAGCACATAAAGGAAGAATCACAGGGACCCACTAAATGCTGTGATAAATAGGTGCGTTTTTAATTTCTTTTTAAATGTGGTCAAGTCAGGGAATGTCGTGACAAAAGTTGGGAGTGAGTTCCAGGCTTTGGGAGCATACGAACTAAATGCACGGTCTCCACAGGTTCCTCCTGGTGGCAGGTGGCTGGGCCAGTTTTTTTACTGCATAAAACGACTACCTCTCGGCACAGTACTCTACACAGTACTCTACAAGGGCCCGGCAAGGGTCTATCTGCCGACCCACACAACTCCAGGCTGAAGACTGTGGTCCGGTGAAACGCCACACCACACCACACTCGGTTGGCATTTTGTCAACAGAGAGCAGTGACCAGCTTCCGGCGGTTTGAGTACCTGCCATAACTGATTAACGTCGGGGGTCCCTGTGCCGTCGAGGCCAAAGAGCAGTCAAACCACAGCAGCAGACGACAGCCAATCGGCTGTCGTCTGCTGCTGTGGTTTGACTCCAGGAAATCATAATCAGCCATTAGACAATTATGCCCAAACGCAGCAGCTCTGTTACATGTCACAAACACAGCAGCAGCAGCAGCCCACGGCAAGTCACTCTTCATCTAACCACACCAGCTCTGTTACATGTGCCCCCCCCCCCCCCCCGTCACATGCTCCAGTCATATGCTCACTAGCCATGCTCTGTCACATGCTCCTGGCAGGACACACAGGAAGTGAGCAGTCAGCTGTGCCAGTGGCCGGCCGGATGTGCACGCAGAGCAAAATCCTCTGCACCCCAACCAGCAAGGGAAAGCGACCACCAGAGAAGGACATGGAGCACAGTGGGACACACACGACACATGACCGACTAACAGATCAAAATAATTGGAAGACATGTGGGGGAACGGATTTGCTATAGGTGCAGTGGTCACAGTCAGTGCAGAGACATATGCCAGAACTACGCCTTTCTATGGCGGAAAGTGTCCGCCAAGTAAACCAGCAGCTTCGCTCGAACGATCTTAGAAGGCTGACTTGAGAAAGGCAGTAATCATAAAAAAAGAAGAAAAATGCTTGTTAGAAGTGACAGAGAGAGAGAGAGAGAGAGAGAGAGAGAGAGAGAGAGAGAGAGAGAGAGAGAGAGAGAGAGAGAGAGAGAGAGAGAGAGAGAGAGAGAGAGAGAGAGAGAGAGAGAGAGAGAGAGAGAGAGAGAGAGACAGAGACACAGAGAGAGAGAGAGAGAGAGAGAGACAGAGACAGAGAGAGAGAGAGAGAGACAGAGACAGAGGGAGACAGAGAGTGACAGAGAGAGAGAGAGAGAGAGAGAGAGAGAGAGAGAGAGACAGACAGACAGACAGACAGACAGACAGACAGACAGAGACACGAAGAGGACACAGAGAATGGCACAAGAAGGGAGCCGAGCTTGCTCGTGCGCCGCACGATTCAATTCGTACTACAAACCAGGGCTCAGACACCGTGCATGCTGCCACTAACCACATTTGCATGCTGACCCTGTGCATGTCACCCCTAACCATATTATTCATTTTGTTTGTTTTTAAGCATGATTTTACTTTCCATTCAATTGCATTTCACTTTGCAGCAAATGTAAAGCGCCTAGAGAGAGATTAAGTTCTCTGAGGGCGCTTTATCAAGTGAATTATTATTATTATACTACCTATAGGCCCCGTGTGTCATCTTAATGCATGCTTCCATACTGATCTTAGCAAGATACTTACGATAGCTCGCCGCGCATGCTGGTCTACGCTCGATAGTTGTGTACGGTTATATATTATATAGTATATGTTCGGTTATTGCTGCCCTTACAGCAAGCTGTAAAGCACTGTGACACTATGGGAACAATGCAAACGACACGTTAGTTATATAAAC
Source organism: Cristatella mucedo (assembly GCA_009760855.2). Taxonomy (NCBI): domain Eukaryota; kingdom Metazoa; phylum Bryozoa; class Phylactolaemata; family Cristatellidae; genus Cristatella; species Cristatella mucedo. The sequence goes on from WPIO01000088.1 coordinate 1,328,081, forward strand.
AGTATCCAAGACCAAGGTCAGCATAGATGCTCTATCGGGGCAGCTGAGGCCGAACGAGGGGAAGGAGGCCGAAGCAGCATGGGAAACGGAAGCAGAGGAGGCCGAAGCGGCATGGGAAACGGAAGCAGAGGAGGCCGAAGCGGCATGGGAAACGGAAGCAGAGGAGGCCGAAGCGGCATGGGAAACGGAAGCAGAGGAGGCCAAAGCGGCATGGGAAACGGAAGCAGAGGAGGCCAAAGCGGCATGGGAAACGGAAGCAGAGGAGGAGGCCGGTGGAAGCTAAAGCCACAAAGTCCGAGTGCATGCGCACGAGCCACTCTCGGCCGCGGCGGCCACTCTCACGGCGAGGTCCTTCTTCAGCCACTCCTGCTGCACGAAGACCTGCTCGATGCCGTACTCGAGGAAGAAGTACAGCTCGGTGCTGAACGACACGACGTGCAGCGGGCCGATGTCGAAGCTGCAGTGAGACAAACGTGGGAATCCCGTGGCAGCAGCTTCGGCGGCGGCGGCGGTGGCAGGGGCGCGCCAAGCTGCAGGCGAGCAGCGCTAGAGAAGAGCAGCGCTAGAGAAGAGCGAGAGCGAGCCATCCCATCCTCGTCTGGCGGCGGCAGAGCAGCTAGGTGTCGCTCTCTGAAAATGAGCGATCTATCTGCAGATTGGCACGCTGCTGGCCACCTGCTGGCCACCGCCGCCACGGCTAGGACCGAACGCCACCGCCAACACACGAAGACTAGGTGGGATAGGTCGCGACGGCGCTGCTGCGTTCTTACGGCAGCCCAAATTGGGGGGGGGATTTGACACGTGGCATGCAACTAAGCTGCTACAGCACGACTGCGAGTCCCTCGGTGCACGTCATAGCCTCACTCTCGCTACCGCTGGGCAGAGGGAGCCGGCGGCTGTGCGAACCAGCGCTTTTCCTGCCTGCTTCCCAGCATTCACTGCCGACGGCAATACAATGAATAAAGAAAATATAAATAAATAAATAAATAAAAAAATATATAATATAAAAAATAAATTAAGAAATTAGCCAACATTTGCTCATTCCTTTGCATGGCTCATCACGACTTGACCGAACAGCATAGGGTAGTGTTTTTACTGGGGCTCACAGTGCGAGACACCGTGATCTTTGGGTTGATTCAACTGTACGGGCATGCCAATGTCACTGAAATGCACATCCTTGGCCGTTGCAGCTCGATCACGGCTGCAGTGCAGTGGCCATGCAGGCAAGCAGGCCCAAGATCGTGCCACGGCCATTAGGGTTACCTTTCAAAAGAAATGCTAGAAATGGGGTTGGAAGTTCTAACGATTACCACATAAAAGAAAAGATGATAATGCAAACCCTGTCTAGCCCTGACGTAAACCGGAAGCACAATATCGACAACAGATTTCCCGATCTCTGCATCATATGAGACTTGTATGTCAACTTGTTGAATATTTGCAGATCGAGGTACATGCGTGAAGCTTGTTGAGGTGCATGCTCGTGACTTTTAAAAAGCTTTATTTTCAGTGTAGCTCTGTACCTTGTAAATTCCATAACTCAATCTATGCTTTGCATGTCAGAGTGAAATTTGAATGCGAGTTTAGCTCTGCCTTCATAACACAGGGCTAGAGTTATTTCAGATTTGGGTCGGATATGTTTCGCTATACGTGTCATCAAACATCCTCTTAGAGCTTTATTTTCTGCAATCATGGACGTGTATAGCAAAAACTGTTGTGTGACGTCAGTGGGCTAGGGGCACCGCCCAGAGTGCTATGAATATCGAAACTGAAGAACTGTCGGCATCAGGCATCTGCCATTGGCGAGCACTTCGAATACGAGAATATGAGAATACGAGAATATGAATGAAAACCGATGGCTGCCTCCACAGCCCGATTGAAAACGCAAGCAGCAGCAATGCATCGTCTGCACTACCATTCATCGAAGCCAAATAGCAAAGAACACACAGCTTTACACTGCCGCAGGTATAATAATAATAATAACAATATAATAAACAATATAACAACATTATAACAATAATAAAAATGACATATAATATATATATATATATATATATCATTATATAAAATATGAAATATATTATATAAAATAAAATATACAATACCTTTTTAGGGAAAAATTAAGTGACATAAACTATTCAACTCTTATTTTTTTATTTGTTTCAGTTGTTATATAAACATTAACTACGAACGGGAAAATAAACTATCAACTTCGAATGCAGTGCGCACAGAACCCTAAAGTGTAGTGGGCCTCCAAAATTCAGGCTCTGGCTACATGTTTCTGAGATGAACTTCGCATTTCTTTTGCTTTGGAATCTTTCGTATTTGTGATTTATTAAAGATGATTAAAGTACTTGGCCCGTAATTACGCTATAGCTGCTCGTACACTGTGTGAGTTAAGCTGCTATATTACATATATATATAAATAATATAATATAATATGTTATATATATATTATAAAATATAATAAAACCAACTGACTTAACAGTCTCATTTGTATCTCGGCTAATGAGCCTTAATGGCCATCACCCCACTGCTTGCTTTGGGCAGTACAGGTTCGCGCACTGCAGGATTCGAACCCCCGACCTAGGCCGTGGGTAGAGCAAGAGAGCACCGTACCTCCCTGGCTATCGCTGCCCTTAGCAACGGCCACAGAAAACGTCCAAAGAGAAACCCGACAGACGGTAAGAAGCTGCAGCCAACTCTGGGCTGTCGTCACTTCATGCAGTGGTGATAGGCTTAAAGGCTCTTCTGTCACTATAAGAAAGAGGCTGTCAAATCAGCAATCATTTCTTGCCCCCAGCGACTGTGTAGACCGACAGAAGATACATTGTTTCTTTCCGCTTAATCTCGCCTTAAAATTACCCTTACTGGCCAGGCGGTTGCCGACACAGTATAATTCTGCTGCTGTAGGCTCGAGACGATGTGGTCGTTGTAGTCGACCATGTGTTTTTGTTGGCTTAGTGAGCCATGATGGCACACTAGGTTGCTTTCACGACCTCGGTTCCGGGGTCGTGGGTTCAATTCCTGCAGTGGGCGATTCTTTATCGCCACTGAAAGCGGTTGTGATAGCCGTAAAGGCTCTTTCGTCGCTATACAAAAAAGAGGCTGTTTAATCAGCTAGGATTTATTTATTTGGCAGTTCCTCCGAGTTCCCTCGACAGCGGCCAACAGCAGTCGGCTCTGCATGGCTCGCCGGTGCCATGGCAACTGTCCTCGTTCTGCCAGCTTTGATCTAGCGAGCAGACAGCCGTTAGGGCTAAATACATTTTTTTTTTATCTTCTGGCAATGGTTCTTCCTGCGGGCAGCCGGCTCCTCCATAAGCCAGTCAGCAGGTCTGACGGACCATGCAGTGCAGCTTTGCCTAACCTTCCGCTAACATGGCGGCGACACACGGCCGCTTACGTCGGTTCAGCAGCTTCCGTCGGGTATCAATTGCCGCGGCACAGCGCAGGCTCGAGCTGCCGAGCTCGCGCACCGGAGTGACCACCAAGGTGAAGGCTACTCCAAATCCGATGCAATAATATTAGCACATTTGATAAAGCTACCTCGGATAACTAAATCTCTCTCTAGGTACTTTAGATTTGAATTACTTAAACATTCCAGGAGAATTCCCGGTTTTTGGAAACTTCGGAAAACCGGCAGAGGCCTCTTTTATTTGCTGGGGCACGTAGAAGCAGGGGTGTGCAAGGCCGACGTGAGCACGGCCTTCGAATTCCGAGCTTGTGCACATGCACGCAAGCAAACAGACAGACACATTGGCTAGCTTGCACAGAGACGCTGGCTAGCTTGCACAGAGCACTCGGTTCTGGCACTTCCATCCCAAAACCATCTTGCACTACCATTTCTTTGCTACTTACTTCCCCGGCTGCCCTACTGACTGAGCTTAGCCACTACTACTGCAGACTGCCTTTAGTACACCCAGTGATGATTTTCTCGATAAATTAGCAGCAGGTTGCTTCTATTTCGAAACAACCGGCCACTAACCGTGCAAAGACTCACGTGACTCACAACGTCATGGGTTCCAAAGCCAAGGAGCACGCCGGTCGGCCAGCGGCGCATACGGATTGCAGCGGCAGCAGTGGCCAGCTCTCAGGGCTACACTTGTAGAAGTGTAAGTTTTGAGAAAACCAGGCCACGGCTCTCGTGCTCTTCTACCTAGTAATGCTACGTGCATCACTAGGGCTGCAGCTCCAAACCTGAAGAAGACGTTCTGACGGTCGCCTGACGGCATTGAGAACCGAGCCTTGTAGTTTGAGAAATTGCTGCAATGAAATGTGCAAGACAAGCTAGACACAAGCCAATACTATTGCTTCCTTCTCACGAAGAACACTCTCCTCTCTTTTTTTCTGTCACTTTCTCCCCCTCTCTCTCTGTGTCTGTCTGTCTGTATAACCTCTTCAAACATCAGGTTTTCTCCCTATCCCTCTTGTTCCCCTCTGTCTGTCTGTCTCTCTGTCTGTCTGTCTCTGTCTGTCTCTATCTGTCTCTGTCTGTCTGTCTCTGTCTGTCTGTCTCTCTGTCTCTCTTACCTTTCTCTCCTGTCTCAGCAAACTCTCTCCCTCTCGCTCTCTTTCTGCCTGTCTCTCTCTCTCTCTCTCTCTCTCTCTCTCTCTCTCTCTCTCTCTCTCTCTCTCTCTCTCTCTCTCTCTGTCTCTCTGTCTCTCTCTCTCTCTTACCTTTCTCTCCTGTCTCAGCAAACTCTCTCCCTCTTGCTCTCTTTCTGCCTCTCTCTCTGTCTCTGTCTCTGTCTCTGTCTCTGTCTCTCTCTCTCTCTCTCTCTCTCTCTCTCTCTCTCTCTCTCTCTCTCTCTCTCTCTCTCTCTCTCTCTCTCTGTCTCTCTCTCTCTCTCTGTCTCTCTGTCTTACCTTTCTCTCCTGTCTCAGCAAACTCTCTCCCTCTCGCTCTCTTTCTGCCTGTCTCTCTCTCTCTCTCTCTCTCTCTCTCTCTCTCTCTCTCTCTCTCTCTCTCTCTCTCTCTCTCTCTCTCTCTCTCTCTCTCTCTCTCTCTCTCTCTCTCTCTATCTCTCTCTCTCTCTCTCTTACCTTTCTCTCCTTTCTCAGCAAACATTGGTTCGGGCCCCTGAACACATGCACATACATAATATAAATTTGTGTGCCGACCAACAAGTCACCCTATCATAATATGTATAGGCTGCCCAAGATAAGCCCCAGCAATGTGCAATTTCACTCGAAACAGAAAAGTCTGCACCCTCGCACTACTCACTAGGCTTGTTCGTGGTTGCCAGGACATGTCATGTATGGTACGTAGGCTGCAATCGGCTGTATCTGATCCATGAAGCTATCGCCATAGCGACCGTTGTCCTGCAACAATCGCAGCCCGGATCCCCGCTGCAAGGCAAAGCAAGGCAAGGCAAGGCAAGCCCGATCAATTAGTCGCCCACCGTCGCCGTCGTGCTGCCTCACGTCTCACCGTGTCCATGTCGTACGCCATATCTCCTACAACGAGAGACAAACGGGCGCCTTTGAGTGACAGTTAAGCGACAGGATCAAATTCTAGTATAGGCGGCAGCATCAACAGCAGCATCAACAGCAGCATCAACAGCAGCAGATGCTTCTAGTAGAGGCGGCAGCAAGCTGTCTGCTACTGTCTACCGCTACCCTTACCCACGTGCAGAATGGCATCGTACAGCCCTCGCTGAGTGTCCTCCTGCAAGTCAGCCAGCGACTTGGCGTTGACGTTGCCCAGGTCACCGTAGATGGCCAGTCGCGGAGCAAAGGCGCTGTCGTTGCGCATGGCCCGGAAAAAGTACAGGTCGCTCCAGCCGGCGTCGGGGCATCCGCAGTGGTACACTGAGAATGTGCAAGGAATGAATGCAGAGCAATGCCACTGCTGCCTCACTGCTGCCGGCTGTTTATGAAGCCGGCGGACATGAAGGGCTCGCGCTCCGCCTGCACATGCCGGTCTCGGCGCAGAGGCAAGAGCGCAGGGGCGAATCACAGCGCCAATGCAGCTGCAGCCTCGCGCGTCTTGCGACCTCGACCTTGCAGAGGAGGCCTTGCAGCGCAAGCGTTTCCCTGCTTCACAGCAGGCTGCTGGAGCTGCAGCCGGTCAGAACCAGTCAGAGCCAGCCAGCCACAGGACACAGCCACTCTTTCGGTGATCCCCCTAAGGGGTAACTATATGCGAGACATTTCCTGTGGACGTCCTTGATTTATCTTTAATTTTAGGCACATGCACTTTTTTCTTTATTTATTTGCTGCCCACAGCATGGCAACCCGCAGTCTTACACTAGCTCTGCACCGCTTGGTCGCGACCAACGGCGCAGGCTTGTTGAACGCAGGCACAACAGCATCGGCCGAAGTGAGCGTAGCAGACGCTCCAGCCTCAGCAGCAGCAGCTGCAGCTGCAGGCAGGCGCATCGGTCGCTGGCTGCAGCGCCAGCAGCAGCGGCCGGAGGCAGCACACACGACGGCAGCATCTGCAGCGCATGACCAGCGATGAGGGCGGACATGCCAAACGAGCAGCCACCAGACGCTTACCGTACTTCCCCCCAGGCTGTAAGCCCACGAGCACGACCTTGTGTATGTAGTATGCTCGTTGCTCGGTGCCGCCATCGACGAAAACAGTGCTCGTGCCCGATTCCGTGAGCTCGAGGGCATCCGCACCGTACTCGACCACTGTGAAGTTAGTGGGCGAAAAGGTGGTCCACGTCACAACCATTTCTGTGACGTCGTCTGCACGGAAGAACTGGTGGATTAAGCAGAGGGCACTCGGAAAACCATGTAAACATGCACCCACACACACACACACACACACACACACACACACACACACACACACACACACACACACACACACACACACACACACACACACACACACACACACACACACACACACACACACACACACACACACACACACACACACACACGCACACACACACACCATTAAAGTT
>WPIO01000088.1:1337500-1510000 GCA_009760855.2 Cristatella mucedo
ACGGTATCGAGAAAAAAGCTACCGTTTCGTTTTAAAAGAAGCTATGAAGTTACCGTTTCGTATTTCAGCTGGTTTTGTTTTAGTACATATCTCTTCAAACGACCGTGAGCGTTACATTTTGCTGCAATATATAGCAACACTTATCCAACCGAAAGTAGAAATGAACTACTGCGGCGGTGTACAAGCAAAGCTGAATTCCGGCGTCAAATTTCACTTGGATCCGCGGAGTGTAGTCTGCCGAGTTATGGAATTTACTAGGCGCAGAGGTAACAAGCTTCAAAAATGTACCTCAACATACCAGGATTCATTAAGTTAGGTCCCAAGCTTCATAGGATGCAGAGATTGGTATATTTGCGATTTGTAGACTTGTAGCTTCCGGGTTGCTTCCTGCTTCCGGATACGCATGGTTTGCATATTTGTTGTCCAGTTCTCCTCCCTCTGCTGTTCGGGGATCATCAAAACATCCGATCCTTTCGTATCGCGTCTGTCTTTCGATGGGTGTCCTAATGATGCGCTGGTTTTGCCATGCGGTTAAGTTGGTCGCCTTTCACGACCAAGGTCAAGGGGATTGCATTTGCTGACCGAGGTAGCGGACTTCAGCCCCGCGGCCTCATGCGAGACACTTGAATAGGGGGCCGAGTTCTCTTGGGACGCTATACGAATGCACTTCACGCCGCAGCTACGCACTTCGCTCGCGACCGAGGGCCCGCAGCAGCAGCAGCAGCAGTTCCGACGCAGCGAGCAGTTGTGCGTTCGCTGCCTCGTCTCTGCGCTCGATCGGCTTCCGCTTCCGCTTCGGCGAAAGCGCTCAAGCGCGGGTTTTCAAGCCGCGAACGCGCTCTTTCTCTCTGTGCGACTTTCGAGATGCTGATTGGACCCGAGTGACGGCGGAAGCCGACCTCGCTAGTGTAATACAATTCTATATATTGTGTAATGTAAATATTCTAATTTTTATAATCGCTATTGTATTATAATTGTATATATTCCTACTAATTAAAGAGATAAATTCCGTCCATCCATCTCTCCGTCACGCAGAATTTTCCTCGCGTGGCTAGATGGCTACCAGTACTTTCGGAAGTGACGTGTAATAGACGTGTAATTCTACTCTGGCTCAACGAAGCGAGTCTACAGGCAGTGATCTCTAGTATAAATAAATAAATAAACAACATATGTATATACTAGATATATAAATACATATGTAAAGTTATTCGTTGACCTCGTCAACTAGCAGTTTATCTTACGCACTTTCAAAGATGCACTCACTCTCTGAGTTAGTCCTGCCTACGGACGGCCTTGGGCGGCGCTTATTGCGAGCTTCGACCCTATCGTGCGTCTGTGGCTCTATTCGCTGTGAGACGCCGGCTGGTTTCGTGGACTCGGCTGAGCCGAAAGCCGGGATCCAACTCTAAATGCAAATTTCCACACTTTTTTTTTTAAATAGGGCGCGAAGAAAGTCCGACATGTAATAAAATTGACATAACGGAATAATTTGTTCCGTTATGTAAACGGGTCGTCCCCAGGTTTAATTTATTCGTCATTCAAAAACATGAAATCCAGTGCGAGTTGCGATTCATTTGCCTGGTGTCTCAAGAGAACTCCTTCGCTATCCAGCCACTTCCCGCACGCCGCAGGGCTTGAGCCCACGACCTCGGTCATTAAAGTCGTGCACCTGCTATGTAATACCTGACGTGTACTTTGGCTTTGCATGGCCTACGTGCAGTCGATTTGCGATGGATTGCAGAAGATTGCTGCATTGTTACGTACCATTGCTGTTGACATTAATACCGTGACCGAGAGCTAATATTAACAATGGGATTTCCTGGGTGCACCAAAAATGGAGCGTGCACGAACGAGAGATTTAAATGGAAGCGTCACCCAGCAGCGTCCAGTCTATTTTTAGTGGACCGTTATAGATGTCCGTAGTTTCCCAGGTTGCTGCCGTCAATTGCCGCGCATTGCCCACGAATGTACGTTCGCGATTAGTTGATAGGATGCGGTCGCATTTTTAATACAGCTCAGTAATACGCAAAAAATTTGGATCTTCTCCCACCAGCTTAGTTTGTAATTGTAACAATCATAGATTGCCGTACTCTCTTGGGTAAATGCCGTCGTTTGCCATACATTTCTCAAGATTGACTGCGCAAAATGACAGTTTGCGCGCGAACAGTGAACGTTATGTGGTATGATCATTTCAAATTCAAACAGCTGATTTTTAGCCAATTTGAAACGGATTGCGATAGAAAGCGGGTCATTGCCTGTGACTGCCGTGCATTGCTCTCGATTGTACGGTCGAGGCTTTTTAAAAGGATGTGGTTGCTCTTTTAATGCTGTGTGCTGCTGCATTACGCAAGAAAATTTGGAGCTTCTCTCAGCAACTGTCGGTCCATTTCTAACGTTATCGATGAGCGTATCTCCTGGGCCCTCGCTCATAATGGGTGTAAATTAAGCGCGAGCACAGTTACATGTTATGTGTGATAAGAGTTGCAGCTTCACGAAGCCAATCCTGCCGATTTTCCGCGGATTTCTCTATTGGCTCCGACCGTTGCAGTCGATTGCCGTGCATCGCTGACAATTAACAGGCAGAGAAAGCTCCACGGTTTCACTTTGAACGCAGTGAAAAGATACACGCAATGACAATTGGAGCTTCGCGCAGCCAATTTCTGTGGTCGGTTTGCCATGGATTGTTACAGGTCGCTGCTTCAAGCCGACCTATTGCGGTAGATTGCCGTGCATTGCCCGAGATTTTACTAGCGCAATTTGTATACAATTATGCGGCTGCACTTTAAACGGAGTGCTTCGTAGTGTGCATTCAAAATCGGAGCGTTAAGAAGTTGATTACGGGGAATTTTTTTATAGCAGAATGCTGCAGACTGCAGTATTGACCCGCGCCAATACTGTCGACTGCCGTGCACTGCTGGCTTCTAACGAGCATAGCAGCTTGAAAACGCTACGGTGTCACTTTGGACGCAGCAGAATGTTATCTGTAATGACAATTGGGGCTTCGAGCTGCCAATTTCTCGTCGATTTGCCGTGATTTTGGGTATTGGCCAGGGCCATTGCTATCGATAGCCATTCATTGCTCACGCGCGATTGCAAGTGCACGATTATTTGAAAAGATGTGATTGCACTTTAAACAAAGTGCACTGTGACACGTAAGAATAATTTGATCATAGCCCAGTCCCTTTCCGGCGACTTGCGATGGATCACAATGGATTGCCATATTTTCCCAGGCCATTGCCGTCGATTGCCGTGCATTGCCCGGAACGACCAGAGTGGATTGAAAGTATGCGCGTGCGCAGTGAGATGCTACTTGGAATGAGAATTGGAGCTTGGTGCAGCCGATTTCTCGTCGATTTGCCACGGATTGCGGCATTGGCCCCTGCCATTGCTGTCGATTGCCGTGCATCGTTGACAATTAACGTGCAAAATAGCTTGAAAGTTTTACTTCAATTTCACTTTTAGCACAAACAAATGTCAAATGCGATGACAACTAGCACTTTGTGCAGACAATTTGTGGTTGATTGCCACGGATCGCAGTGGATTGCTGCTTCGAGCTGAGCCGTTGCCGTAGATTGCCATGCATCACCCGAGATTGTACGAGCGCAATTGGTTAAAATAATGAGGTTGAATTTAAACAGTGTGCTTTGTAACGTGCATTCCAAGTTGGAGCATTGCGAAACCAATTTCGGGGCATTTTTGTATCATATTGCTGTATTGGCCCGGGCCATTGCAGTCGCTTGCTGTGCATTGTTGCCGACTGGTCGAGGTTGAAGTTATGCGAGTACACAATAACCGGAGAGTAGAGCAGCGTGCAATCAAGACTAGAGCTTCTAGTGTACGCGTTCTGGTCGCTGTGCGGCGGATTGACACGGATTGGGTATGGGACCAGACCGTTGCAGTCGATTGCAGTGCACTGCATAAGAATGCGTGTGAACAATGGAGCGAAACTTTTTGGGTGCACTTTGAACTGTCTAATCTTATATGAAATGTCAGTTAGAGCTCCGCGATGGCGATTTGAGGATTATTTGCAGTGGAATAGAGTGGATTGCGGTATTTTCCCAGGTCATTTCGGTTGATTGCCGCGGATTGCCAGGATGCGAGAATGTACAATTTTTTATTTATTTTACGTGGGCGTCTACACATCACCGTTCACTTTAATTTGATATAAAAGCTGGAGCTCGGAGAAATCTATTTCGATTTTGTTGGGGTGGATTCGGCGAATTGAAATGGATTTCGGTATTCGCCCGCCGAAAAGCTCCAGCTTTGGATTTGAGAAATGGAATTTGAAATGGATTTCGGTATTCGCCCACTGGAGCTCCAGCTTTTGCAGCCGATTGCAGGACATTGGCACAAGAACGGCCGTGCCAATGCAGGTGAATTTTTTTTTCAAGTGCAATTATCGCAGAGTGCAATGTCACATGCAATCAAAAAAGGAGCTTTTCGAACAAGATTTCTTCCGTTGCGCTTTTAAATGCAGTGGCCTGTGGTGGATTGAGGTATTGGCCCGGACAACTGCAATCGTATTTCATTGGACTTCGTGAGAAGGCGTTTCACGCGAAATTTTCTGAATAAGTTTTAGATGTAGCATAGTTTGATATTCTAAACTTTTTGTAGCTTTGCGCAGCTGATTTGTAATAGATCTGAAGGGAACTAAAGTTTATTGCTGTGGATTATGGTGCAGGCTGTGAAGCTCATTTGCATAAGTGCGAGCAGCGACACGAAACAAATCAAAGTGCTACGCTACAATATCAGCCTTATATCGTACAATATCAACCCAGAATTTGAGCTCGGAAACGCCAATATCTGATCGATTGTACACTAATTAGAGTGGATTGCGGTAGTTTGTCGAGCCCGCCTCCAGCAAGCAATGCGATGCTCAAGTCAGCCTAGGTGGCTAGAAGTCAAGCATTTGTAGTGGTTATAATAATAATACACTTGATAAAGCGCCCTCGGAGAACTCAATTATTTTCTAGGCGCTTTACATTTGCTGCAAACGGAAACGCGATCGAATGGTGAGTAATATCATGCTTGACAAACAACAAGAATAACATGGTTAGGGGGTGATGTGCACACAGTCAGCATGAAAATGTGGTTAGTGGCAGCATGCACAGTATCAGCACGCGTAAGCACATAAAGGAAGAATCACAGGGACCCACTAAATGCTGTCCTAAATAGGTGCGTTTTAAGTTCTTTTTAAATGTGGTCAAGTCAGGGGGTGTTGTGACGCAAGTTGGGAGTGAGTTTAAATGTAGCGCCTCCTGTCCTGTCTTTTGCTCGACTTGCTGCCGACGAGAGAACGCACAGCCGGAGATGAGAAAACGAAAACACGAATGTCGGGCAAACGAGCATACAAACCTTTGCGACAAACGAGCAGACGCGCTGTTGCGACGAAGAAGCAGACAAACCACTTCAGAGCCTCGTTTTAAGTGTGACGGCGAAAGTTGCTAGAACTTCGATCACTTGACTTCGGTGTGACGTTAAATTCTGAGAACCCGGTCCAGTAAAATCTCTACATAGCTTTCAGCAAAAGGCAGGGGTTGATTCGTCCAATGAGAAAATCTTTCACTCTCTCTCTCTCTCTCTCTCTCTATATATATATATATATATATATATATATATATATATATTAATACAATATATTGGCACATATAAGTTTGAATTCCGTTAAAAGGAAGTAGCACCGGTAGCAGAAGTACCGGAAGTAGCAACGGTAAATGAAATGTGGCTGACGCCTTCCAACTCTGCCTCCGGGCGTGGCGACCTGGTTTTGCCTACATAAAGTTTACATTCTTACGCCTCTCAGCACAAAATCCTGTATTCGGTCAGTGTGTGTCTTGCACGACACTCCAGTCCAAGAAAGTAGCCTCGATTATCAATGTTTATGAGAAGGTGGTATTGTGGCACAAATTGTTTTAGCCACAACTTTATGCAGTGGGTTATGCTGAGGGGAAAATTAAACAGCTAAGATTGGTTTGCTTAGGTGCTAGTGACTCGAAAAATAATTAACCCTCTAGCTTAGTTAGATCCCTTTCAAATCCAAGTACCTGCTGATGATGGTACTTCAGGTTTAATAATTAGCCTGCAAAGTCTCCTAGTCTAGCACTTTAATAATATTAATACAGTTCTACTTGCCTACATAAAGCTGCTGAAAGTAAAAAGCGTGGAGTCCTCAAGTACATATTAAATGAATTAAATCGAGTATATTTGAATTGTCGGTTGGTCATCCTTATGAATTCGTTACACACACACCACACGTAGACTGACAATAATAATAATGCACCTGATAAAGCACCCTCAGAGAAATCAATCTCTTTCTAGGCGCTTTACATTTGCTGCAGGTGAAAATGCAATTGAATGGTGAGTAATAAAATCATGCTTGATAAACAAACAACATGAATAACATGGTTAGGGGTGACATGCACAGGGTCAGCATGCAAATGTGGTTAGTGGCAGCATGCACAGTGTCAGCACACATAAGCACATGAAGGACGAGTCACAGGGACCCACTAAATGCTGTCCTAAATAAGAGTGTTTTTTAAGTTCTTTTTAAATGTGGTCAAGTCAGGGGATGTTCTGACGCAGGTCAGGAGGGGGTTCCAGGCTTTGGGAGCATACGAACTAAATGCATGGTCTCCAAAGAATTTAAGGTTTGTAGGAGGTATTTCTAGACTGTTGGATTCCTAAAAGCTGGTTGTACGATGCTTGGCCTGGTGGGGGAGTAGATCTGAGAGATAGGCTGGAGCCAAAGAATGAAGTGACCTAAAAGTGAGCGACAAAACCTTGAAGTCAATCCGTTGCTTGACTGGTAGCCAGTCCAGGTCGGTGAGAAGTGGTATGATGCAGCAACTGCGCCGCTCACGACAGACAAGCCTAGCTGCGGAGTTTTGCACCAGCTGCAATCGCCTGATCGCACATGCCAATAGGCCAGTAAGCAGTGAGTTTTAGAAGTCGAGACGGAATGTCACGAATGCACGGACCAACTTAAAAGTGGTATCCTAATCTAAACAAGCCCAAATTTTATCTATGTTATGTACGGGCTGACTTAACAGATAATCTTAGATAGGGATCTGATGTGATGGCTTGTTGTAGGAGCAGTTTTCTGAATGAAGATTTTAAAATTTAGGCAGCTGTCAAAACGACTCCTAAATTTTTAGCACGCAGTGATGGTCGCACGACTGCATTACCTATTATAAAAGCAAATCCTTTTAATCCAGCCACACGCTTAGGGCGTCCTACGAGCAGCAGTTCGGTTTTATAGTCATTTAGTTTCAAGAAGTTTTACTATATCCAGGATAAAATGTCGGCAAGGCAAGCATTCAGTTCATCGGTTGCTGCAGCAGATTCCGACGGTTTGAATGACAAAAACAGGTGAGTATCGTCAGCGAAAAATTAATATCCTCTTCCATGGGCTTTAATCACTTTTCCCAGAGGTTGAGTATAAATGAAGAACAGCAAGGGACCGAGGACGGAGCCTTGCGACACTCCACTGGTGACCTGTCTCGTGTGTGAGACCTGGCCCCACACGACACGGATTAAACGCAATCAGACAAGTACGATTAAAAACCACGCCAGTTCCTCGTCTGCCAGACCGATCGCTGCTCTCAATGGTTCAAGTAGAACATCGTGATCAATGGTGTCGAAGGCAGCTGATAGATCTTGCAGAGCTAGGGCAGTGACATTCCCGTCATCGTTGTCACACGGAATGCCATTTTTAACACGGAGGAGAGCAGTTTCAATGGAGTGCTGCCTCTTGAAGCCTGATTGAAATGTTTCCGTCATTTCATTCTTTTCAATATGCGAAGCCAGCTGCTTAGCGACAATTTTTCTATATCTAATCCTGGCTTTTTAAGTATGGGTCTAACAATTGCCAATTTGAGAGACTTGGGGACGTCCTTTTTCCCCAAAGAAGCATTAAAAATCTCGGTTATGGCAGGGTTAAGTTGGTATGGGGTCTTCAGGAGACGAGCTCTTTTTGTTAGACCTTTTTAAGGTAGCCACATCTCATGCAGAAACCTCGGAAAACCTTTTAAGGAAGGTCACAGGTTGTGATACCGCAATTGCTTTGGTCGGAGCGGGCTTTATGGAGGCACGAACGTGCACAATTTTTTTCAGTAAAGAAGGCTGGAAACGTCTCGGCTGAGCCGTTAATATCTGGGGAGTCAGACCTCTCAGCATTAGCTAGTAAATCTTTTACTGTCTCGTAAATCTGTTTTGGGTCCGACTGGCAGGAATTTGGTTTTCGAGTGAAAAAAGAAGCCGTGATTTGTTTAGTCTTCCGGGTGTAAACTCGAAGGCAGTCTTTGAAATTGACTAGGTCTGCATCAGATCCCGATTTCTTAAAATGACGCTCAAGCCTGTGCTTAACACGGCGCATCTTTTGAAGTTTTTTTTTGTAAATTAAAAGGAATCTCAATGACTCTGTACATGAATTGAATGAACGAGAGCTTGCTGGTCAAGAGCACTTCCGAATGTCATGTTCACTGCATGAGTGAGGGTATCGAGGCTGTCGGTCGAGTCTGGGTGCAGATCAAGAAGACCTGCATCACAAACAGATTTACAAAAAATGTGTCTATGTCAATGCTTTCCAAGTTACGTCGCTGGACAAGTTCGACATTACCCTGAACGTACAAGGGAGCAGGAACAGTAAACGCGACCCAACAATGATCCGAGAGGGTCAGCAGGCACACAACAAGGTCAGTGGAGAAGACATCCTTAGTAATCATGAGATCTAAAATATGGCCACCGACGTGGGTGGCGTGATTAACGTGTGTTGCTTACTCCTGCCCTTGGAGCTCACACTGCCGTCTGACCTCGCGCCGTCTCCTGCTGATCGGACGGCATTCAGAGAAGTATACTACGAAATCGTGTACAACAAAATACCGAGGCTGTCGTCGGCTGCAGGCTGTTTTAGTCCTCCAGCAGTCAACGGCAGACATCTTAGGACACCCTTAGGACGCCGATTGCTAAGCCGCGTCCGGCTACTGTGCTCCTGCGCTCGTGTATCTGTACAATCGGCTCGCGGTGCCGTACAGATTAAGCCCTTCCGCTTCCGGGAGAATAGCTGCGCTGATCCTATGTGGGCTACCAATCGCCAATCAAAGACAGCGTGAGCAGTCAGCTTGACAATGCCTAACTCACACGCTACAAAGAGTAGGCGTCTCCGCGATTCTCAAGAGGCGTGCACTGAAGGGGAGAAGACGATGCGGACTCGCTACGACAGCTCCGATTGCGTCGCACAGCTGGGAATCACTTTTTTTTTTTTTACTTCCGGCAGCCATTGGCTCTTAGCTGCCGCTCTAATCCACGCGCAAGCGAATGATGAGCTCAGCATCTCGTAGGCTCATCTCCAGTCGATCAGTCTTAGAAGGCCTCTTACAGAGCGCCGGACGCTGCTGCTGCTACGGCTGCTGCTTCACAGGCCCCTCTTGCCCCGTGAAGTCTTTTCGACTGACAGTGTTCGTAGCTGCTGGCCTGGCCGCCATTGCCGATTTCCTCCTCCTCAGTCCTCCTCAGTCCTCCTCAGTCCTCCTTGCAGTCTTGCAATGACGCAGCTAGTAAACGTGCTCGTGAAGGCTTGTCAGTTGGAGGAGCCCTGGAGCCAGTATTAAGTACAGTGGTTGGAGCTTTAGTTTGTAATTTAACTTAGTTACTTAATATTTAATTTAACTTGTATATATTTAACCCATATATATATATAAATACTTTAATATATATATATATATATATTAAAGTATATATATATATATAATATTTAATAATATATATTACTTTAATACTATTTAACTTTAGTAAGTAATACAATACGCACGACCGTCTTCTTCTAAATAGCAGCCTTCAGAGCTCGAGGACAATGCTGAGTTTTTTTGGCATTTTGGTCACATATAGCTCGAAGCTTAGGGTCAAGGACGATTTTCTAGCCCATCGGCCATCCCCCCATTAGACACGGTAGACAGATACGTGACAGTTCGAGCGATCGGTTCTATTTGCACTGACCACTTTTCTAGAGATTATTTTGGTTCCTGCGGTAAAAGATGTTATCTACCAGCTAACTAGGGCGCCGTATGTGAGAACAATATATATTTATATATAAAACTGCCCCTAGCACGCCGTCATGAATTGCAAACGTGGATTTTCCAATTGATCTAATCTCCCTCTAATCTCGCATCTGTTTATTGCTTGCGAGCTACTTGTCACTGCATTACCATACTAGCTGCACTGCCATTGCTTTGTTTAGATTTAGGTTAGAGATTTCACACCGATAATGCTATTAGTCGATAGTATCATAATATACATCAATTTTATGCTGACGACACTCGGGTGTATTTTTCATTCAAACCGTCGGAATCTGCTGCTGCAGCTGATAAACTGAATGCTTACCTTGCCGTCATTCGATGCTGGATGTCGGAGAGTTTCTTGCAACAATATGTAATGTAATGTATCTCCATCAGTAACTCCACAAAGTCATAAAGACCATGTGGGTGTTACGCATGAGAGTTTTGTATAGCGCACTCACAGCCTAAGCGGCTTTCGGTACGCATTCGGTAGCCAACAGAATATGACAATAAAACCAAACTGCTGCTCATAGGACACCCTAAACGAGTGACGGGATTAAAAGGCTTTGCTCTTCTAATATTTGTAGCAGTTGTGCGATCATCACCACGTGTTCGAAATTTAGGTATCGTTTTCAGCAGCTCCATAAATTTTAAACTTCAAAAATACTTCATTCAGAAAACTACTTCTACAGCTTGCCATCTCGTTTGATCCCTATCTAAGATAAGAGCTGTCTTCCACGGTTGCTTGCAAATAATGTGTGGTCGTATCCCAGTGTTCACAAGGTTAGGCATTCCTGTGGGAAGGTATGTGAAGTTGTTCATGAAGGGTTACGAAAAAAAAGTTAAGAAAGCTTAAGTAGCAAATGCTAAATACAGCAACTTAACAACAAAGGTGTACGTAGGAAGCCTGTACAAATGCAAAAGCAGGATAAATTGTACTGCTCAGGCGATGGACTTTTTATGTAGATAATAATTAGAAAGCACCTAGAAAGTAAACCGAGTTGCTCACATGCCTGTCTGTCACCGTATACTGTCTGAGTTGAACAGAACGACTGCCTTTTTAAAGCCAATTGTCGGTTGGTGCGTTCTGCAGCCTCTGCTGCAAATATATGCCAACCTTATTGGCCTCTTGGCTGTCGGTTGTCTTTGTTTGCACTCGCCAAAACTTCTGGTGAATGCTGGCAAAGGGTTGTCAAAGCACAACTTTCATCACTATTGATGAAGGCTGAGACTCTGAGCTCCTCCAGAAAGTTAATTAAACATCATCTGCAACTGCATTCATCACTGAATGCACCACGGACTTCAAGTTACGTGCTAGCACTTACTCCATGTTTATGCTTGCTTATTTTAGTTTATCCTGCTTGTTAACAATGCGTGCCTCATCAATTCTAAGCTTCGTCAATACTCAACCGATCGACGTGAAATTTGGAATATATGTGCGCCTCGCCGGCCTCTGTGTTCCCCCTGCGCATCTAGGCATGATGGGTCTGTATGCATATGATGTGCCTGTCAGAAAATGTCCTTGAACTGCGATCGTGAAGACAGTCAGCAGTTTAGCAATTGTCAATTTTTTTATATTTTTTGTGGTGTGGGGAACATAGAGTCGACCGTCCTGCATCTTTTGAGGGGTTTGCCATATTTCTAGAATGACTGGTATTGAATCTGATAAAGCTATATATGGCTGAGCTGCAGAGCTACACACGACCTTGACATTTACAGGTCATTCAAAGGTCAACACGGCAGCATTGTTACATCAAATGATAACTTATGCTAGCAGTATTCTTTGTGCTAATTTCATGCAATTCGTTCTATTGGTCTTTGTGCAATACTAATAATTGTGCTTTTGGGGGTAATTCCCATTTGATCGGGCACGTAACTCCTGCTACTGTTGGATACACCCGGTTAAAGCTAGTACACTGGCTTTAAAGTTCGGCGGCTCAATGGCTAGAAATCCTAGCCATTCGTGGTAGAAATATTAGCGAATCGGCATTTTGGTACTTTGTTGTACTAATTTATTGGGACTACTTTGTTATGTTAATGCGCAAGTTGACACCACTTTGTTGGCACTACTTTGTTGGCACTACTTTGTGGGCACTACTTTGCTGGCCCTACTTTGTTGGCCCTACTTTGTTGGCACTACTTTTTTGGCACTGCTCTGTCGGGACTACTTTGTTGGAACTACTTTTTATGGCATTAAATTGTTGGTACTATTTTATTGTGCTAATGCATATATCTGTGTTAATGCACGTTTGAGTGCATGCATGTGTGTGGTAATTGCATGTGCGCTTGCGCGCGAGCATTTGCGGCAATGCACATTTTTGTTAATGTGTACATATTAATGCGTATGTGCGTGTAAATTCGCGTGCGTTCTTGCGCGGGTGCATGTGCACGATATTCGTTCTTTGCTGGTACTACTTTAATTGCACTTAATTTTTGTACTACTTTGTGTTAATGTGCGTGAGTGATATTTGGGTTAATGTGCTAATGCGCATGTATTATTGCGCATGCGTGTTAATGCACAGGTGCTTGTGGTGTGCAAGCGGTTTGCATGTTCGTTTGTGGGTCAACTGCTTTCCTGACTGTGCCATTCTTCCCACTTCCTCTTTGTTGATGGGACCACTTTTTATGTCAATGCACATGTTGGCACTACTACTTTGTTTAAACTGTTTTTTGGTAGGACTACTTTGTTGGTACTATTTGTTGCGTTACGTCGCGTGTGTTAATGCACATTCGTGAAATACAAGCACTTTAGCACTTGCGCGTGTGTAGTGTATTTCATGTGCATGTGTGTTGGCTGCACGCGCCTAAATTTAATTCGTGTTTGCGTGGTTTTGTTAATAATCGGTTGTGTTAGTGCGCATATGCATCAATTCGCGCTTATGCTAATGCGAATGTATTAATGCGCACACCTACGCGTATGTGTTCGCATGCATGTGCGTGTGATTCGTATGTATTCTTTTAAGGGCTTTGTTTTTGGCATTTGTGTACTCGGTTGGTACTACTTCATTGGCATTTCTTTTTTGGTGCTACTTTTGTTGTCACTACTTTGTTGGTACTGTTTTGCTATGGCAATGCGCACATATTAATGCTCATTTGTGTTAATGCACTTGCACATATGTGTGCGTAAATGCGCAAGTGTTAATGTGAGTTTGCACGGTTTTGTGTGTTCGCACGCGCGTGTATGCAGGCGTGCGTGCAATTTTATTGTTCGTTTACCGGTGCTTGTTGTTTCCGGGTTTTGGTTAGCACTATTTTGATGGCGCTACTTTGTTGTGTTCATGCGCGTGTGTTCATGCGCGTGTGTTAATGCGCGTTTTCATGCGCATGTGCTTGAGCGCGTGTGTATATGTATTTTTTATGCGTGTCCGTGCGCGAGTGTTCGCGAATTTTATGTTTTAGGCATTTGTGTGCTTGGTTGGCTCAGCTTTGTTTGCACAACTTTGTTTCTGTTTATATGTACATGTAAATGCAAATTTGTGTGAGTGTGCTTTTTAATAGCACTTAATAATAATAATAATAATAATATTGCACTTGATAAAGCGCCCTCAGAGAACTTAATCTCTTTCTAGGCGCTTTACATTTGCGTTCGTGCGCGTGCATTAAGCGCGTGTGCTCGCTCATTCGCATTTGTTCTTGCGTGTGTTCATGCTCATGCGGGTGTGTCAATGTATGTGTTTGCGCGATTGTGCCTATTAATGTTTTTTCATGCGTGTGTGCGCGCGATTTGTATGTTCATTTACGGGCTTTTTTTACGGCATTTGTGCATTTTATTGGTACTACTTTTTCTTTACGCTACTTTTTGGCACTACTTTGTTGTCTTAATACACGTGTAAATGCGCATTTGCAATGCATTTGTAATTGGTATTAAGTCGCTTTTGCTAATGCACATTTGTGTTACAAATCGCGTATGATTATTGGCATTTGTGTTAATGCGTGTGTAATTATGCCCATGAGTGTGTATAAAATGCACGTATAAAAGCATATTCACGCGCGTGGGTGTGGGCGCGGCTTACACGTTCTTCTACGGTAGTTTTTGTTTCCGGCATCTGTGTGCTTTGTTAATTTGCTGTGTTAATGCGCGTGTGTAAAATGCAAGTTTATATTAGTGTGCTAATGCGTCTGTTTTAATGCGCATATTTGTGTAATGCGCATGTGTTTTTACGGTTGTGTTTGCGCTCGTATGTGCTTATTTTCGGCATTTGTGTAGTTTGTTAGTGCCAACACATGCACATTAACACACAAAATTGGTCCCAGCAACGCGGTACGAACGAAGTATTTTCAACACAACATGCGCATTGACACAACGAAGAAGTACCAACAAAATAGTGCCAACAAAGTAGACCCCTCGTTTACGGTAGTTTCTGTTTTCGGCATTTGTGTACTTTGTTACTTTGCTGTGTCAATGTGCGTGTATGAATGCAAATATATATTAATGTCCTAATGCGCGTGTATTAATGCGCACATGTGTGTAATGCGTGGTTGTGTAATCGCGCGTGAATGTTTTGTTTTTGTGTAGTTTGCTGGAACTATTTTGTTGTTACTACTTTGTTGTGTAATGCACATGTTTGCACTCCTTTTTTGGAACTAATTTGTTAGTACCACTTTGCTAGGACTAATTCTGTTGGGGTTAATGTGCATGTTGGCACGAGTTTGTTGGTACTACTTTTTGCTAGCATTATTTTTGTTGGCACTACGTTATTGGTATATTTTTATTTTAAGTCGCGCGAGTTTATGCGCTTTTGTGTTGTGCATGTGTGTAAACGTGCACGCGCTTTAGTATTAATGCACGCGTACGGTTGGGCGTATGTGAGCATGCGTTTTCGTGGTTGTGTGTTGCGTTCGCGAACGTGTTTTTTGTTTTCGGCATTTTGCTTACTTTGCTGGCACTACTTTGTTGCCACTACTTTTTGTTGTACTTGTTGTTTCAGTCGCGTGTGTGAGTCATGTGTATAAATGCGCATTTGGGATCATGCGCATGTGTGTTGATGCACGTGTGGGCATGCGGGTGTGCTACTGTGTTCCTGTGGTTGTGTGTTAATAAGTGTGTTTGCGGGCGTATGTTTGAAAAAGTACTCGCGATTTGCAAGTTTGTTTATTTTTTCTTTGCATCTGTAGGCTTTGTTTGCACTACTTTGTTTGCACTACTTTTAGTTTCTACTACTGTTTTGGTACTACTTTGCTGTGTTAATGCGTGTACGTTTGTGCTTATGTGTATGTAATATGTGTGTAATGCGAGTGCTAATGTGTGTGTTCGCGCCGTTTTGTGTATGAACAGCTGCTTGTCAAACGACCAAGACCGAAAGCACATTCGTCGTTCCGCGATGGCTAGGGTCGCCACTGGGATTGCACGCCCCATTAATGTGCGTGTTCGCGCGCGTGTCGGCGGCGGCAGAGGCGTCATCTTATAGTTTCATCTGTACTCGACACTACTTAGCCGTAATTTCGGCCGTCGGCGAACCAGCAGACTGCCATCGGGCATCATTGGGCAGCCTTCGCAGATACATATGATCCCATGATGCTCACTGATCCCATGATGCTCTCAGATCCCATGATGCTCACTGATCCCATGATGCTCACTGATCCCATGATGCTCTCAGATCCCATGATGCTCACTGATCCCATGATGCTCACTGATTTCATGATGCTCACTGATCCCATGATGCTCACTGATCCCATGATGCTCTCAGATCCCATCCGGCTCCGGCTCACGGCAGCTGCAGAGAGCATCCGACGCTGCACCTGCTGCGAACGATCTCCGCGGCAGAGAGCAGACGACACGCCCCTGTTATCTCGTTTTTTCCTCGCGCGCGTATATTTGCGTGTGTGTGCGCGCGCGCGCGCGCGCGCGCGCGCGCGTGTGTGTGTGTGTGTGTGTGTGTGTGTGCGTGTGTGCGTGTGCGTATGCGCGTGTACACGATTTTTATCTTCGTTTACGGTGTTTTTTGTTTTCGACATTTGTGTGCTCGTTGGTACTACTTTATTAGCGCTACTTTGTTGTGTGTTCGTGCGTTATTGCACATTTGTGCTAATGCGAGTGCGTTAATGCGCATTCGCATTAATGCGCGTGTATAAATGCGCAAGTGTTGTGCGTTTGTGCGGTGTATAATCAAGCCCGTGTTTGTGCACGTGCGTGCGATTTGTGGGTTCATTTACGGGTTTTTTGTTAAAGGCATTTGTTTACTTTGTTGGTACTACTTTGTAGGCACTATATTTTTGCCACTACTTTGAAGGTACTACTTTGTTGTGTTATGCACGCGTGTTAATGTGTGTTAATGAGCGTGAGTTAAGGTGTACGTTCGCGCGTGTGTATTATTGTATGTTTGCGTGCGTGTTTTCGAGCACTGTGTGTTAGTGTGAATGCGCACGTGCCGCGATTTCTATGTACGTTTAGCGGGTGTTTTTTCGGATTTTGCGTACTTTGTCGGCACTACTGGTACTAGTTAGTACTACGTTGTGTTTAAGGCACGTGTGTTGATGAGCATGTGTGTTTATGCATGTGTGCTTCGCGTGCATTTTCGAGCTAGTGTGTTAGTGTGTGTTCGCGTTCCATGCGCGAGATTTGCACGCTCGTTTACGGGATTTTTCTCAGCATTTGTATGCTTTGTTGGAACTGCTTTGTTGGTGCTACTTTATTTATTACTTTATTTTATTTATTGGCGCTAATTTGGTGTGTTAATGCGAATTTGTGTTAGTGCGCACGTATTAATGCGAGTGTGTTAATGCCGCCTCCTACTCATGCGAGTAAATTACTCACTTAACCCTCTTTCTTTCTACCTACATAACAAAGAACTTCTATACAACTCTCCAGATCATGACTCAATTTGAAGAACCACCACCCTGAGAGCACATGCTGCTGTCGCCAAAAGCGTAAGAGTCTCGTACTTTGATTTGAGTGACGTGAGCAGACATAATACGCGAAACTTTTATCAAGAGCTCTTGATAGGTTTTCCGTGACGGAGGCACGGCTGAAATCCACTAGCCTCAGTAACCGACTGCCACCCTAGAGAGGTGCTAACCCCACCAAGGTCTGAGGTCGTGGGCTCGAGCCCCAAGGCATATGTGCAGCGTCTGAATAGAGATTAGGTTCTCTTGGGGTGATATACAAATGAATTAAACATTATATGTATATTTATATATTCTCTAGCTGTCGTACCCACGGTCTTTAAAAATAGATTGTAAATAAAGTAGCGATGAAATGATCTGTCTTCTTTCTTTCTTTCTCTTTCTCTCTCTCTCTCTCTCTCGCTCTCCATTTCTCTCGCATCCCTCTCTCTCTATCCCTCTCATTCTCTCTCCCTCCCTCTCTCTATCCCTCTCTCTCTCTCCCTCCCTCTCTCTCTCCCCCTCTCCCTATCTCTCTCTCTCCCGCCCTCTCTCTTTCTCTCTCTCCCTCCCTTTCTCTATCTCCCTCCCTCTCTCTCACTCTCTCTCCCTCTCTCTCTCTCTCTCTCGCTCTCTCTCACTGTCTCTCTCCCTGTCTCTCTCTCTCCCTCTCTCTCTCTCTCTCTCTCTCTCTCTCTCCCTCTCTCTCTCTCTCTCTCTCTCTCTCTCTCTCTCTCTCTCTCTCTCTCTCTCTCTCCTTCTCTCTCCATCCCTCTCTCTCTCTCTCTCTCTCTCCCTCTCTCTCCCCCTTTCTCTCCCTCTCTCTCTCTCTCTCCCTCTCTCTCACTCTCTCTCTAGCTCTCCATCCCTTTCTCTCTCTCCCTCTCTCTCACTCTCTCTCCCCCTTTCTCTCCATCTCTCTCCCTCTCTCTCTCCCTCGCTCTCTCTCTCTCCATCTCTTTCTCTCTCTTTCTTATCTGGCACCCAATCTAAATTATTAGTGAGCTGGCTGGCTTTCTGGCCCCCGTGCGGGGTTCACGCATGGCCGCACCGGATTTAGCCCCTGCTATCCAGCGATTACTAAACTCATCATTAATTGACGTTAACAGCCGTGGCTGTTTATGCGCACCAGCCGAGCAGCCGAACTGGTAGCCGTAGCTCTTCGGCCAAGGTCGAGGTCCGCCTTCGTTCGTGCGAAGGCTCCCAATGACTCGCTCGCTGCTTTGGCAGCCGTCGATGCTCGATCTTGCTGACGTCTCCTGACAGTTCAAAGATTGCAAGTAGGATCTTTACACTGCATTTATGATAAATCATTCTCACTCCCAGCCCAGCGATGCAGTGATGGGCAAATGTTTCGTTGAAAGTATATTTATAATGTATAGTTATAACCATCGGAATCGTATGCACCGGACACGTAAAAACGCCGACACGATGACGTCGGGCAGGGGGTCGATGGTCAAGGGTCGAGAATCTAAATGTCGAAATGTGTGAGTCGCCATTCCTCGATCGGCTGCTAGAAGCAGCGTGCAGCCATGGAGTAGCTGCAGCCGCTGCGGTCGCGACGACGCACAGATTCGGCCACGGATCTTCGCGAGCGCCCTGCTTCCACTAGCGGCCGCCGTTAGATGGCGCTCGTTGGCCAGATCGTTCGCGTCGAGATCGAGGCTTATAGTCCGCGAAAGGTCGTGATTGGTCAAATTCGTGATCGATTCTGTTGGACATTCACGTTGGGATCGAAGCGCTCTGTCCGCAGGATCATTTTTCAATTTCATCATTGCCGCAAGCTCTAGAGCTTTATTATTTATTATTTATTATTATTTATTATATATTAGCTCTAGAGCTTGCTTTACGTGCCGTTGTAATCCTGTCCAGAGCGAGCTTGGCGGCATCTTCAGAGATTTTTCCCTAATTCGTCGATCTCTCTGACGGAGCTACTGCTTCGGTCACTTCCGCCGCAGTCGCTGGCCACGACCTTCCTCCTGCTATAGTGTCCCGTACCCGTACGCTCGGGAAATAGCGAGCTACCCACCTCGGCCTTCTTACCGCCCCTCCCACACACGCACGAGATCATCGGGTGTGACAGTCGTAGCACGGACACGTGACTGGCTGGAAACGTGACTGCTCGACGGCTGCGCGTACGATGACGACCGTTACGCGAGCCAACGACGCGGATGATGATCCAGGACCTGCGTCACTCACGTGTCCACCTCGAGGCTCGCCCACGGGCGAGTCAGTCACGTGGCCACCGCACTTGGCGGCTCGCCCCCTGACGGGCTCCTCGGACAGCGCACAAAAAGGCGCGTGACGGTGTGACATTTCGGCCACTCCGAATCAAAGGGCGGCTCGGCGCTCTGCCTGCCGCGGGCGGCGTTCGAAGTTTCTGGCTCTCCAGCATGGCGGTCGCTAGCGCGGCGCTGGGCATTCCGATACAGCGACAGCCTCGAGTGCAGCCGGAAGTCACCGCCGTCGCCAGTGGAGCAGCTTCAATCGGTGAGAGATTGTGCACGCTGAGAGAATCGCTGCATCGCAGCGCGTCCGCCCGTCCGCGAGGGCGACCGAGAGACAGCGGGTGAAGTTTAAACGGCCCCGGTCTCGACTCGTCTCGCCTCGAACCACTTCTGCGATAACGACGCATCGGCGCTCGCTCGCACTGGGTATTCAAGCCGAACATGCGGCGTCCGGACGCGTCCAGAAGCTTCCTGAGACGCCGAGACCCCAGATGGGACGAGTGCGGGCCCACAGCCGAGCACTGCCGTGCGTCCTGACTAGCTTAAGTAGTCGCCAAGCTGTCATTGCTGCCACCCGATCTTACAGTGTGCCGGCGAGTGACTGCGGACAGTGACGGCTCAGGAGGTCAGGGCGCTTGCTCGCCGCGACCGAGGTCGTGAATCCTGCGGCGTGGGCGTTCTTTTATAGCTAACTGCCAGCGGCGGCTGCAGTGCCGCTGCTGGCTCTTCCGCTGCCGCCGATCTACAGTCGAGGCTGTTGAATCGGCTAATATTTTTAATTTTTATTTTTCGACTCGCATGGTGCTTTTATGTGCGATTAGCCACCAATAATGCGGGACGTGGTTTTTGACGACGCGTCCGTGTCCGCTTTGCTTGGACATAAGCGTACGTAGCTGAAATCGAAAAACCACGCTACCACAACCTAGGCCGACCCGACCCAGCCTTTTTCTTTATTATAACTGCACTTTCCTACAACTTAGTACATGCTATATTATATGTATATATATATATATATATTGAATATATATTTATTATATATAATTCGTATTATATATATATATTATTACGTATATTAATTCTAACAATATATATAATACATAAACATGTATATACGGTTGTTATAACTTAACTTTCTTATAAATTGTAACTTAGGGCGACCCGACCCGGCTTTCTTTCTTATAACTGTACTTTCCTACAACTTAATGCATACTATATTATATGTATATATATATATATATATTGAATATATATTTATTATATGTAATTTGTATTATATATATATTATTACATATATTAATTCTAATAATATATATGATATATAAATATGTATATACGTTGTTATAACTTAACTTTCTTCTAACTTAGACCGACCCGACCCGGCTTTCTTTCTTATAACTGTACTTTCCTACAACTTAATACAACTCTTTCGAATCTCTAGTTTTAGTCCATCCGGAACCAAGTTGCCAATAGTAGTAGCGATCTTTCGTCCGCTGGCAACAAGTCTCGCTTTTTTCCAATTATTTTTTCATCTCATCATCATCATCACTGTGATTCTCCGAAAAATTGTTCCTTCCTCGTGCTGAGCGATTCCAAGATACGCTTTGGTTACGAAAAGAACCTTTTAAGGACCGATTTTCCCAATATGGCTGATTCGGGTTTTTAAAAATTCCAAATTCTCAAGATCAGATCACAAGCAACTCATTCAGTACATCAATCACTCTAATAAAACTTCTGGCTCTCTAGACGCCGTATCTAGTGTTCTCCTTCTGAGAATTTGTCTAGATTTGCTCCCGCCCTGCATAGATAAGATAAGTAAATATGTCCTCCGTTGCCTCAGTTCTTGTCATGCCCCCTGCTTCTTTCAAAAGTTCTTTTGCTCGGCCACATCGCAAAAAGTCAATAATAGATCAGGGAAACTTGCGCAACTTCCGCTCATTCTCTTACTCCTGCCGGTTCTCTCTTTGAAGACACCGGAGCGAGTGATGACAGACAAGGCAAACTCGTACATCTAAAGTTAGCACTCGGCAAATAAGTTCCGGTCACGTTTTACAGCTAAGTACAGCACCGACTCAGCACTGTTTTTCGTGTGCAACGACCTTCACAGGACTGCGAACTGGGATCAAGCCTCTCGGCTAAAGTCTTTGCCAAGCTTGTTTTTCCGGATCTCTTGGCATCGTTTGACGCCAACTCCTTAAGAATCTCTCTCTCTCTCTCTTCTTCTTGCTTTGGCATCGCGGGATGCGCTAGCGATGGCTTAGCACCTACCTCTACCTTTTTCCTACCTTTAGTTCCTACCTTAATTGGAAGACTTCAGAGCATCGACTTCAGCGAGCGCCGAGTCATCCGGTACCTTGACCTTGACCTTCCGACTACGGGGTACCCCCTCTCCTCGCGGATCCACTCATTCTAACAATTTGCACGCTGCGCGTTGCCGATTAGTCGCTCGATCTATAATTTCATTGTGTAGAGGTAAAGCCCAGCTGTACTTTTTATTTGAACTCACACCCGTAACGCAGGCATCCTGTAAGCCTGAACACAAGTGGCACAGGTATAACACGTGTGTTAGTGCAGGTACGGACAGCTGTACTGTTATTTGTGTGTGTGTGTGTATCTCTCCCTGCCATAAGAGCACTGCAAACTCACTCAATTTCCGTACAAGATTTATTGCCTACACTGGCATTTATGCGGCAGCAAACTCTCGCCAATTGGTAAAGGCAAAAACCAGTTCCTTAGCTTTAGAAAAACCTAGCGTTTCACAGGAAAAGACTAAAGCTAGCTTTTTTGATGTGGATCGGAGGGAATATTCCAGTAGCATCTGCAGAAACTCTGGGATTGCTCGCTCCCGTATATCGTAAGCGAGCAGCTCACTTCCTGTGCACTCGCTTCGCTGAGTCGTAGCGGGCAACGCTGCACCATCTTGCCGCGTGGTGGAAGGATGCGCCGTCTTGCCGCCGCATGGCGGGAAGACGCAATTTCTTGTTTAAACTAATAGAGATTATCTTCCAAAGGGATCTTTTCCTAGACGATCACATCAGCTTCATCTTGAGGTCTGCCTGCTTATTATGCAACGTGACAAACCATTGGGTCTTTAGGGAACTTTATGGAGCCTCCAGCACCTTCAGTTTGTTTGTGCTCCCAAATCCCGAAGCTGACTCCTGGCTTACGTCACAATATCTCCCGGACAGAATGCCATTGTAAAAGAAGCTAGCATCACACCTGTTCCTCGCAGCATTGCGTGGGTCCGAGTGCATTGCCCTTTGTGTGCTTATGCCTGCTGACACGCTGAGCAGTTATTGTTAACCAATTGACGTGCTTCCTTGACGGCATATATAAACTGTCTAGAGAGAGAATTATTTGTCCTAGACTGCTAAACAAATCTGTATTCATTATTTCTATTACAATTGATGACACTGTCCAGAATCAGATTGAGACCACCCCAGTCTTGTCCCGTAGACAGATGTTCGGCGAAAAATTTCTGGACTTTCGCCCTTTTACCCTGTCCCCCTTTGACCTTTTACCTTCGCGCCCTTTGTACCTTTCTTTTTTAAGGCCTCCAAGGTCAAGCGAGTGCCCCGAACTTTGATTCTTCGGCGCATCTCGATGAGTTCCTGTCGGTCAACCAGCTGCACGTGCAGCCCAACGAAGGTAGCGCAGGCGGCGAAGGCGGCGGCGCAGCCACGAGACGCGCAGCCACGCAGGCGCTTGCAGGCGCTTTGCCTGCACTTTCCGCCATTACCGCTGCAGAGGATGCGCTGCGTGCACTTCCGGCCTTGCTTATTGCCGGACGACGCACTTCCGGCCATTTCGCTGAGCTCCTCGCTAAGTGGGGTGGGGGGTTCGTGGTGGCCGGCGGTCAACGCCGCTCCGCTCTCACGGCCACCGTCACGTGCCCCGGACGAATTTAACGGACGCAACAGCCAGAGCGACGGTCGCAGGACTCGCTGTAACTCCAGCGGCTGCAGCCAAGGGGCCGCGGCGAGCGCAACCTCGGCAACCGGTACCTCCTGAGGTGAAGTGCTCGCTCTCCATGACAGGAGATAAGATCCATGACAGGGGTCGTGGGGAGTCCGAATCCTGTAGTGGGATGATTCTCTATTGCCAACTGCAAGCGGTGGGAAAAGCCGGTGAGGCTCCTCTGGCGCTAAATAAATAAGGCAGTTAAATCAGCTAAAATATTTATTAGCTAATATTTTGTTATATTTTAGTGCGGAAATTGAATGTGCGCAATTAATATTAATTGTTAAAAAATATTAAATGTGTCGCGGCCTATCACTCGCTAGCAGCGCATAGTGCGGCTGCCCCACTCGACATCGAAAAGCTCGGATGCTGCTTTCTCTCTCGCTCTCTGTCTCTGTCTCTCTGTCTCTGTCTCTCTGTCTCGCTCTCTCTCTCTCTCTCTCTCTCTCTCTCTCGCTCTCTCTGTCTCTCTCACTCTCTCGCTCTCTCTCTTTCTCGCACCCTCTCTTTCCCGTTCACTCTCTCTCCCGTTCTCTCTCTCTCGCTCTCGCTCACTCTCTCTCGCTCTCTGTCGCTCTCTCTCTCGCTCTCTGTCGCTCTCTCTTGCTTTCTCTCTCGCTTTCTCTCTCGCTCTCTCTCTCGCTCTCTGTCTCGCTCTCTGTCTCTCATTCTCTCGCTCTCTCTCTCTCTCTCTCTCTCTCTCTCTCTCTCTCTCTCTCTCTCTCGCTCTCTCTCTCTCTCTCTCTCTCTCTCTCTCTCTCTCTCTCTCTCTCTCTTCTCCCTCTTCTCTCTCTCTCTCCTCAACCTCTCCTCTCTTCTGTCTCTCTCTCTCTTCGTCTCGCCCTCTCTCTCTCTCGTCTTCTCCTCTCGTCTCTCTCTTTCTCTCTCTCGTCTCCCCTCACTCTCTCTCCTTCTCTGTCCTCTGGTCTCTGTCTCTCTCTCTCTCTCTCTCTCTCTCTCTCTCTCTCTCTCTCTCCTCTCTCTGTCCTCTTTCTCTCTAAACTCTCTGTCTCGCTCTCTCTCTCTCTCGTCTGCGCTCTCCTATTCTCTCTCCCGTTTTTCTCTCTCTCTCTCCCTTTCTCTTTCATCTCTCTCCTCTCCTCTCCTCTCTCTCTCTCGCTCCCGTTCTCTCTCTCTCTCGCGTTCCTCTCGCGCCTCACTCTCTCTTGCTCTCTCTCTCTCTTCTCGCTCGCCTCTCTCCCTCGCCTCCGCCTCTCCTCTCCTCTCTGTCTGTCCTCTGTGTCTCGCTCCTCTGTCTCATCTGTCTCTCTCTCTGTCGCTGTCTCTCCGACTCCCCTCTCTGTCTCTCTCTCTCTCTCTCTCTCTGGTCCCGTCTCCTCTCGTCCCTCTCTCTCTCTCTCCTCATCTCTCGATCTCTCTCTCTCTCTCTCCTCCTCCGTCCTCTCTCTCCCTCCTCTCGCTTCTCTCTGTCGCTCAGCCTCGTCTCTCTCCTCCCTGCTCTCTCCTCTCGCTCTCCATTTTCTCGAATTCTGGGTCTTTCGCTCATCTCTCCCTCTCTCGTCACTCCCCCCTCTCTCTCTCTCTTGCCGCCTTCTTCTCATCTCCCTCCCTCACCTCTCTCTCTTCTACTCTTCCGTCCTCTCTCTCTCTCTCTCTTCTCCCTCTCTCCTCTCCGTCATCCTAATAACTCTTCATCTGCTCCTCCTTCTCTCCTCTCTTCTGCTCTCGCTCCTCCTCTCTCTCTCTCTCTCC
Organism: Cristatella mucedo; assembly: GCA_009760855.2. Taxonomy (NCBI): domain Eukaryota; kingdom Metazoa; phylum Bryozoa; class Phylactolaemata; family Cristatellidae; genus Cristatella; species Cristatella mucedo. The sequence continues at coordinate 1,362,273 of WPIO01000088.1, forward strand.
TACTCTCTCCTTCCCCTCTCATCCTCTCTCTCTGCTCGCATCTCTCTCTCTCTCTCTCTCGCTCTCTCTCGTCCTCCTGGTCTCTGTCTCTCTTCTCTGTCCTGTCTCTGTCTCTCTCTCTGTGTCTCTGCTCTCTCTCCTCCTCGTCCTTTCTCTCTCTCTCTCTCTCTCTCTCTCTCTCTCCCTCATCGCTCTCTCCTCTCGTCTCTCTCTCTTCTCTCTCTCGGTCTGCTCTCTCTCTCTCTCTCTCTCTCTCTCTCTCTCTCTCTCTCTCTCTCTCTCTCTCTCTCTCTCTCTCTCTCTCTCTCTCTCTCTCTCTCTCTCTCTCTCTCTCTCTCTCTCTCTCTCTATCTCTCTCCCGTTCTCTCTCTCTCTCTCTCTCGCTCACTCTCTCTCTCTCGCTCTCTCTCTCGCTCTCGCTCTCGGTTGCTCTCTCGCTCTCTCTCGCTCTCTCTCTCGCCCTCTCTCTCGCTCTCTCTTTCGCTTTCTCTCTCTCTCTCTCTTTCGCTCTCTGTCTCGCTCTCGCTCTTGGTTGCTCTCTCTCCCTCGCTTGCTCTCTCGCTCTCTCTTGCTTTCCCTCTCGCCCTCTCTCTCGCTCTCTATTTCGCTCTCTGTCTCGCTCTTGCTCTCTGTCTCGCTCTCGCTCTCGGTTGCTCTCTCTGTGTCTCGCTTGCTCTCTCTCCCGCTTGCTATCTATGTATCTTTCAGTCTCTATCTCTCTCTCTCTCTCTCTCTCTCTCTCTCTCTCTCTCTCTCTCTCTCTCTCTCTCTCTCTCTCTCTCTCTCTCTCTCTCTCTCTCTCTCTCTCTCTCTGACGCTTGCTCACTCCGAGCGCCACGCCGTGGCAGCTGCCGCGGCTGCCCGTGCGGAGGTCGGCGCTGGCTCGCCGGCGACTTGAGCTCGCGCGCTCGCAGCGTGCCCTGGGCGCACCTTCACGCGCGCTGGCCGCGGTCGGCTCAAACTTTCTTTTGAAATTGAACAACGGCGATAAGCAGCGATAAGCTAATTGCGAGAAAACCAAGTGTCGCTGGCGAGCTGCAAGCAAGCAAGCCGCAAGCTCTAACATCCGCCACTTGATCTTGACCGCGGCTCTTTTGGCATTGCTTATTTACAGTATATCGTAACAATTGACCACTGCATGATACACGGCTGAGACGTCATTTGGGATTTCACTGGCGACCTTGCCCGCAGCCTACCACCCTGAGCTGAGTAGTGGGAAGTGGGGCTTCTCCGCTTACGTGCGTACATCAGCACGGTCGTATTCTCTCCCTCAGAAACGCTAGGGAGGTCGGCGCGATGAAGTGCTCAGATATCGCCTAGCAGAAGCGAGTTGCGGCAATGGCGCCGCAACGAAGCAGCTTCGGAACTCAGCAGCCAATCACAAATTGGCTGCTGAGCTTCGCAGCCAATCACCCGCCAAGATTGAGCAATTGTTGCCAAGAAAAAGAGTGAGACCGTTTAGTGTTCTGAGAATATTATTGCCTTGGAGGAGGGTTGCAGGAAGTTACAGAGGGTAACAGGAAGTACCTGAGGTTAGCAGGAATATTAATAATAGTTGTAATAATAATGCATTAAATGCATCGCTATTATTATTATTTGATATAGCGCCCTCGGAGAACTCAATCTCTTTCTAGGAACTTCACGTTTGCTACAAGGAAAGCACGATCGAATGGTTAGCGGTAGCATGGTCAATAAACAACAAGAATAACATGGTCAGGGGTGACATGCACAGGGTCAGCACGCATAAGCACATAAAGGACGAATCACAGGGACCCACTAAATGATATGATAAATAGGAGCATTTTTAAATTCTTTTTAAATGTGGAAAATTTTGTTCAGGGGATGTCGTGACGCAAGTCGGGAGTGAGTTCCAGGCTTTCGGAGCATAGGAACTAAAGGCACGGTCTCCAAAGGATTTGAGACTTGTACGAGGTGTAGCTAAACGATTTGATTCAGAAAAGCGGGTGGCACGATGCTTAGCCTGGTGGGGAGTAGATCTGATAGGTAGGCTGGAGTCAAAGAATGAAGAGACCTTAACGTGAGTGACAAAGCTTTGAAGTCGATACGTTGCTTGACTGGGTTCCAGTAGAGGTCGGCGAGAAGTGGTCCGATGTGGCAGCTGCAACGCTCACGACAGGAAGCCTAGTTTTGCACCAACTATAAGCGCACGAGTGCACAGGCCGGTAGACCAGCAAGCGATGAAATTACAGAAGTCGAGACGGGATGTCACAAATGCATGGACCAGTTTAGATGTGGTATCCCTGTCTAAGTAAGCCCGAATTTTAGCTGTGTTATGTAGCTGAAAGTAGACAGACTTAGAAGCAGGAAGGTGGACCTAGTTTATTAGCTCGGCTATAGCTATGAGAAAGCCACGGATGAGGAGGAGGAGGAGGAGGAGGAGGAGGAGGAGGAGGAGGCGAGTGTGAGGGAAGAAATTTGCTCTCTTTGCTCGTCAATCAAACTTTTTTTCACCGCTTGTCTCCTCCTGCTGCGCCGATTCTGAGGCGGTCCTCCCCAGCTGCCGCGCGCCGATATCCACACGACTTACGACGGAGCTCCTGGACCTTGCCTGGACAGACCTCCTGGATCAGGAGAGAGTTTACTATAAGGCAGAGGTAGAGGCCACCACTGGAGGCTACGTTCCGTACTCTTGGCTATATGGCGCTGCAAAGAGTCCACAAGTCAGTACTTTCTGAAATAATGAAAAAGAACTTCGCACTGCGATGCATTATGGGGTAGAAAGCTTTCTTTCTCTTTAGCTCAACATTCAACACTGCTTCCTTGGATTCAAAGGTGGCTGCCGTGTAATCAAAGACGACAAAGCCACTACTTGCAATAGGAAGAAGAAGAGCGAGACCGTCGATATCGATATCGATACCGATATCGATATCGATATCGATATCGATATCGATCAAACTGCCGATGCTGAGCCAAGCCCCGAGAGAAACGGGAAAGTAAAGCTTAAGAGCAACTGCTTCGGTGCCCAATTTAAAAAAAAATCAGGGAAAGGTCCGACCTTGCCCCGTAAAGAAAGGGGAAGCTCGTGTTGAATCAGCAGCCTCGTTTGCGTAATTTGCGTAAACGTCTGGACGGCATCTCGCTCATTTTGCAGAGGGCCACATTGCCAGCTACAATTAGACTGAAATTCCGTGAAGAGGGCGCACTTTTTACCTAGCGCTGTGACTCAGCCATTAAGTGTCTAATCCACGACTGAGTTCGAAAATAGCTGTTGGGGCGATCTAAGGAATAAACTTTTAGGCTTCAGCTTGAATGCAATTTCGGGAATTTCACATCGGATATTCATCTTTTAGTGTGATCGGTCCATAAGTTTTCTTAATTTCGGCCGTGCAGCCGGCAGGCAGGATTCGTTGACAGGTTTCTGTGAAATTGCATATCAGACAGCTATTTTTGCATCATTGTCCCATCATTCTAATCTAGTTTGCATCGTTTTTTGTTATATTTTTTCAATCATACTTTATTATTTCGTGAATTTTTCGGCGGCGTTCCTCTGGCTTACAGCCGACAGCTCACCGTAGCTAGGGAAGCGAGCGCTGTTTCCGGCATCGGGTAGCCGCGCTGCGCTTTCCGCTGAGCTGAGCGCGTCTGCAGCGACGCTCCCGCCGTCGCTGCTCGCCCACGCAGATCGCGCCACGTGGTCGAGAGCCAGGACCACCGTCGCCAACGCCAACGGGCAGCGTCTGCTCGCGTCCACCGAGTGCGAGGGCGAGTGCTGTGACGGCGTCAATCTCTGCAAAACCAAAGTCACTAACGGTCAAGGTCGGGTACGTGGCGGCGGCTGCGGCGGCTACTTCCGGCTCGTCTCGCTCGCGTCGTCGAGTCTCTCTCCTTCGGCCGCGAAATGGCCGCTCGGCTTCGATCCGCCAAAACGAAAGCCACCGCCGCTGCCGCCGCCGCGGGGCTGTGCGGCGGCGGCAGCAGCGGCGGTGGCGGCAGCGGCGGCGGCGGCTTTGTACGGCGGCCAATGATCTCTGTCGGGCGTTCGCTTGCCGCGGCCGCGGTCGCGCTCCCCGCCGCCGCCGCCGCCGCCGCCGCCGCCGCCGCCGCCGCCGCCGCCGCCGCCGCCGCCGCCGCCGCCGCCGCCACCGCCGCCGCTGAAATCCAGCATCTCGCTGTCGGGGCCCGTAGCGGCGAGCTGCTCTGCTCCGCCACGCAGTCTTTACAGAAGCGACGACGCGCGTTTCACCTGCGCGATCGTCGGCGCGGCTTTCCGGTCGCCGCGAGCGTTCGCTCTGCGCCCATGACATCGCAGACGTCGCTTCTCGTTGCCGCCGCCGCGAACTCTGAGCGACGATCTCGGCCCCCGCCGGAACGGCGGCAGTAAAAGCGTAAAAAGCACCCCAGGCAGAGCGCTTGTCGGCACGCCAGCCAGCGGTCCTTCGGCGCTTTTTTGGCCCTTTCCTTGTATGTAGCCCGGCGTAGGATTGCTGCGACGGACGCGACGCGAATGACGCAAATGCGCAAATCCGCTCCTGGCTGGAGCTCAAGAGCTCCGTGCCGCGCCGCGCTGAGACGCCTCCCTCTGACGAGTCTCTCCGAGGACAAGACGGTGTGGAAAGCTTCCAACGTTCCACTTTTCTCTTTTCTTCTTTTCAGGAGCTGCTGATAATCACATGGCAGGGAACGAACGGCCGGAACTGCGTGGTGCACGCTCCGACCGGGGAGCTGTACGGCTGCTTAGACTGGGAGTACGTTCCAGTTCCGGTTCCGGTTCCGGCTCCGGCTACGGCTCCGGCTCCTGCCCTCGTCGTGCGGACCTCGGATCGCGAACTCAAAATTTTTTCCATGCCGGCAGAGGGCCCTTCTCTGTCTAGCTAACAACGTCCGAACTATTCCTGTCCTGTCCTTACGCGCCAGTCCTGTCCTAATCCTGTCCTCACCGCTTGCAAACTGCGCTCGAGGAGCGACCGCCCGAAAGTGCAGCTACCTCGTCGCGTCTTGTTAGCCTGCTCGCGCGAATGCCACTCCATACTTTCGGCATAGCAACACCGCCAGCGGACGACGCGGCGCTCGGCACGTACGCCGCCGCCGCCGCCGTTGTTGCCGCCGCAACGTCGTAGCGTTTTTTGAAAGCTGGCATGGCCGTCGCCATTGCCGATGGTCTGCCATGGCGCAGAGGCCAGCTCATTTTATAGCGCTGCAAAATACCATCTGCATATCCACAGGTACCGATAACAATGGGTAGATAGATTTTGGCGGTGCTTTCTATACAGCATCTGTGAAGTGCCTAGACCGGGGAATTCAGCTCTCCGAGGCCTCTAAAAAAAATTATTTTCACTATTGTTATTAATACTTTTATTTGAGATAAGCCCGGTGTGATTTTTAAAATGAAATTCTTGAAATCGGATCTTTGAAGTTGAGCCACCCGCAAGACCGTCCAGCAACGCCCGCTCCGCAGCTACGATGCAAGGGATGGAGTGAGATAAGATAAGTACGGTTGTTTCTATATAAGTTAGTGTAAATATGAATATATAAGTAATAAAGAAATATTAAAAATAAGTACGGTTGTTTCTATAAGTTAGTGTAAATATGAATGCATAAATGATAAATAAATACTAAAAATAAGTACGGTTGTTTCTATAAGTTAGTATAAATATGAATATACAAATAATAAAGAAATATTAAAAATAAGTACGGTTGTTTCTATAAGTTAGTATAAATATGAATATATAAGTAATAAAGAAATATTAAAAATAAGTATGGTTGTTTCTATAAGTTAGTGTAAATATGAATATATAAGTAATAAAGAAATATTAAAAATAAGTACGGCTGTTTCTATAAGTTAGTATAAATATGAATGCATAAATGATAAATAAATACTAAAAACAAAAACGGCTGTTTCTACAAATAAATATAAATATATAAATGATGAAAACAAATATAAATAAATACGGTTGCAAAGTCGGTTTTTCGTAGATGGCTGGATTGGGATAGCTAGTATACAAGACCAATCGTCAATCTACGCAATTAGTTGCGAAAGTGAGTCCGTTGCCGGGCTAGTTGGTCCCGGACCGGAGCCGAAAACAAAAGCCGCCGTCGTCGGGCTTGCATTTATGTGTAGTGCTTTTAGGACATCGCGCGCAATGATGGGCGAAGTGTCAGGGGGATAATAAAATTATAATATTAAATAAGATAATATTAATTAAATTATTAATTATTAAATAACATTAAAATGAGGGGGAAATAAGGTATACATTTGCTTTGAATACGCAGCTAAATTTGAGCTCTCATAGTTGAAATTGATCACATTTAATTGGGTGCTGACTCGTGTAGCAGCGGCTAGCGGGCATTTCGATCCGCGAGCTTTATGAAGACGTATTTAAACGCTTCGGAGACTATCTCGCAGCGACGCGGATTATCGCCCGTCACTCTTTGCGACACTCTGCTGCTCCGCGAGGCGTTACGCGGCGAAGCGCGGTCGCGGCACGTGCAGCTTGCGCGTGCATCTACGGTCCTTTATTTTCAAACGGAAAATCGTTTACCTGCGATACACCGAGAGAGAGAGAGAGAGAGAGAGAGAGAGAGAGAGAGAGAGAGAGAGAGAGAGAGAGAGAGAGAGAGAGAGAGAGAGAGAGAGAGAGAGAGAGAGAGAGAGAGAGAGAGAGTACACGACGGTAGTCTACATGCAAGGGTCGGGGTAAAGGTAGGTCAAGGTTAGGTCGGGGTCAGGTCTAGGGTGGGGCAAGGGTGGCCCGTACAGCGGGCCACCGCGTATGCACAATACTTATGTATACTTGTGTATAATACTTACGTACAACGTGTGAAGTACTTTTACGACATCGCGCGCCATGATGAGCGAAGTGTCAGGATTCAAGATAAGGAGGAAGATAAGGCACTGCAGGACTCGAAGCCGCTACTTGTCGGGCCTCGAGGCTCGAGCACCGGCGTCGCTGAATAGGCCCAGACCTGCGGGGGCAAAGATTATTAGGCGTCGCTTATTTGCGATACCACGCGTTACCGATGCCTGCCTCCTAGCGAGCGGCGGCGACGGCGGCTTCCGCCAGGTTCCTTCCGCGCTTCCTGTTTCGAGGAGGCGCGTCTGTCTGACTTTGATGACCTCGCTTGGCTGAGGTGAGAGCGTCGCGTCTACGACCCACTTAACAGACTCACTAGCTGCTCACGAGCTCTGTGAGCGAGTCGTTGCGTGCGTAGTAGAAAGTGCTCGAAAAAGCTGCTGCCGCCGCCGCTGCTGCCGCTGCTGCCGCTGCTGCTGCTACGGATGACTGCTGCTGCTGCTACGGATGACTGCTGCTGCTGGGCTCAGCTAGCGATTCGCTGTTTGCAATTTTGCAGGTTTGTGCAAGCCTGCTGCATCTGCAGTCGTAGTGTCATGGTAATTAAGGATGCACAGCTGAGAAATGTTCTCGTCGTGGAGCCAAAATCGAGCTTCGAGGTAGTTATGGGCGCATAATAATCTCGCTCGCCATTGTCCATCCGCGAAGCGGTGGCCTCAGCTGCGGATTCTTGCAACTAGTCGAAACCGGCGGCGGTCTGTGGCCTTGTTTACGGGGACGTATCCGCGTTGCATCCTTGTTTACACGGTCACGATGCCACGAGTGCCCGGAACTCGGCTAATGTCAAGTTCGCTGCGTCTGGTAAACTACTACGAGATGCCGTGCGCATGACACACACACGCACACGCACACCCGCACACACGCGCACACACGCACACCCGCACACACGCGCACACGCGCACACACGCACACACACGTACACACACGTACACACACGTACACACACGCACACACACACGCACACACACACGCACACACACACGCACACACACACGTACACACACGCGCGCACACACACACACACACACACACACACACACACACACACACACACACACACACATATATATATATATATATATATATATATATGTATACAGATATAAATTGGCATGCAAACTCGCCGACACTACGGCCGACTTGCAGACCTTCGCAGTCGTAGGTACTACCGACACTACGGCCGACTTGCAGACCGTCGCAGTCGTAGGTACTGCCATGATTAAACCGAGGAGGGGACGGGCGGTGACCTTTCTAGCGCGGGGGGGGGGGAGCGCGGCCAATCGTGGGATGATGGATGAATCGTCGTCGAATGACGAAGCGGCCCGGTCGTTACCACAACCAGCGACTTTTAGTTTCGCAACTTTGGCGATACGCTCTTTTGACCGGTCTAATACTCCCCCAGCAGGCCAAGCATCGTACCACCCGCTTTTCGGAATCCAACAGTTTATCAGCACCTCATACAAACCTCAAATCCTTTGGAGACCGTGCATTTAGTTCGCATGCTCCCAAAGCCTGGAACTCACTCCCGGCATGCGTCAGAACGTCCCCTGACTTGACCACATCTAAAAAGAACCCTCAAAAACACACCTATTTAGGACAGCATTTAGTGGGTCCCTGTGATTTGTCCTTCATGTGTTTATGCGTGCTGACACTGTTGCATGCTGCCACTAACCACATTTGCATGCTGACCCTGTGCATGTCACCACTAACCATGTTATTCGTGTGTTTATCGAGCATGATATTACTCACAATTCAATCGCGTTTCCCTTTGCAGCAAATGTAAAGCGCCTAGAAAGAGATTGAGTTCTCTGAGGACGCTCTATCGAGTGCATCATTATTATTATTATTATTACACGTCCTTTCTTTTCGCTGCCCGCAGTTCTTGCTCCCGGCGGTTTTCGTGCACGGCCAACCGAGGATGCTGTAGTTTTTCTAAACGAGTTATGCTTAATTTTAGTTTGGTTTTAATTTATATAGTATACAATATATAATATATAAGGAAACTTAGTTATAATTTAGTCTTAACCAGGATTAATTGCATTGATTATAAACTTTATTTAGTTTAATTAGTTTAACATGCTAACCAAGATGTTATCAATCAATGCTAAGCGAGGATACTACGCTGTAAATGTGTTGCCGTTCATCGAGGTGGCGTGTAAATATTGTACGTCAGATAGTTGCTACACACACCGCCACTTCTCGCCGACCTGCACTGGCTCCCAGTCAAGCAATGCAGCGACTTCAAGACTTTGTCACTCACTTTTAGTTCTTTTCATTCTTAGGCTACAGCAGCCTACATATCAGATCTACTTCCCAACCAGACAAAGCATCGTACCTCCCACTTTTTGGAATCAAACTGTTTACCTATACCTCGTGCAAACCTCAAATCCTATGGAGACCGTGCCTTTAGTTCGTATGCTCTCAAAGCCTGGAACTCACTCTCGACTTGCGTCGCGACAGCTCCTGACTTGATCACACTCAAATAGAAAGTAAAATATTGCATTATTTTGTATACGTTAATGTTAAATATTGTAGATCTCTACACCGGATCGATCGATTCGTTTCGGGACAATTAGGAGGGTCGATTGCCGAAGACATAACCGAAAATATGAAGTTTCGTGTGAGTAGGTCTCCTTTGGCGTCTCGACTATCAAATGTCCCAGAAGGCTGTTGAATATTCCAGAATACTGCTGAATGTCCCAAAATGCTGCTGTAATGTGCCAGCATTCCTTTCGAATGTCCCGGAATGCCTGCTCGCGATTTGCTGCCTTCTTCGCGCTGCGTAAATTGCATAAATTCCACCAAGTTTTGAATATCGCTAACGATTTTTGTTACACTTTAGTGCAAAAGCAACGGCGACCCTTTATTTGGGATTGTTAGTAGGCATTTATTTGATCGTGAACTTTTAAGCCAAAGCACATAAAAGGAATGCTACAATTGCAACGTCTGAGTCTTTTTTCGTTCGGATCGTTTAGTTCGCAGAGGTTTTCGCCGAAGGCTCCAGTTCAATTTAGCACAAATTAATGTAATGTAATGTATCTCCGTCAGTAACTCCACAAAGTCATAAAGACCATGTGGGTGTTACGCAGGAGAGTTTTGTATAGCGCACTCACAGCCTAAGCGGCTTTCGGTACGCATTCGGTAGCCAACAGACTTCGTCTCACGCAACAAAGAGAAAGTGGGAAGCATAGCAGAGTCAGGAGAGCAGTTGAGGTAGTGAGTAGCATAGAAGTAGCAGTTCAGGACCGCTGAAAAAGATGTTCCATAGTCGGCAGTTGGAGAGTAGTTGTCGTTGCGTAAGAATTGTGGAAGCGAGTTCCACAGTCTAGGACCTGCAGAGCTAAAGCTTCTGTCGCCAACTGTCTTTAAGCGGAGGAATGGGACAGCTAATTTATTGTCCACACAGGACCTGAGGGCGCGAACAGGCTGAAACTGATGCAGCAGTTCAGCTAGGTACGAAGGAGCTAAGCCATGGCGGGCCTTGTGGGTCAGCGTAAGAACTTTACTCATGTATGCTTACGTCTCGTCATATCTCGTTCACTCATTCTTTCACTGTCCTGGCCATCAGGACTAAACTACATTGGATACAACTGCTCACAGTCCACTGGTAGGAACCATTCAAAAATATCTTGTTATTAGATGGGCTCATTTTCTTTCCTACTATTAAGTCAGCCATGTTTCAGTTGAGGAACATTGCAAAAATCGAGGCCAGGCTAGATTAGAGTGTGGCAGTCAAACTGATTCATTCAAGTGTGTGTGATATCTCATCTAGATCTTTGCAATCCCTTGTATTCGTGCATTGTATTCGGAGCTCTTGACCTGTCCAGCTTCGCTCGTCTGCAACTGGGGCAACTCTGGTCTGTCGTCAACCGCTTAGCTGGAAATTCCCGCCATTTCTGTCTGAGCTTCACTGGGTTTTATGTCAGGCATCCAATCGACTCCAATCGATCCTTGGTCTGGCCTGCGGCTCGCTGCACTCGATTGCAATAAAGGCCTAGCAATCCTACCACCATCTTGCTCCTCCTCTGTGTGTGTGTGTGTGTGTGTGTGTGTGTGTGTGTGTGTGCGTGCGTGTGTGTGTGCGTGTGTGTGTGTGTGCGCGTGTGTGTGCGTGTGTGTGTGCGTGTATGTGTGCGTGTGTGTATATATATATATATATATATATATATATATATATATATACATGCCAGCGTTTCGAGATGAGTCTAGTAGGGTTAGATTTTACAGCGGCAGGGGCGGATTCGTTTAAAACCAGACACTTAGCACCCCGTCTCGTGGTTCATTGGAGGCAAACGGAATGGGCCATTGGATGGGGTCATTGGGTCATGGGGTCATTGGAGGTCAACAGAGGCGATCAATGGACTCAACTCCTCTCTGGGTGGGTCCGAAGCGATAGTGTAGCAGCTACTCTCCTCCTGAAATGCATAGAAATGTGTACACACACACACACACACACACACACACACACACACACATTATATATCCAGAGTGTGACGACCTACCCAGACAAATCTTACACAGTCTGCGAACATTATTGGTAACTCTAAATATACTTTGGGTCGTCCGGCGTTAGCTGAAATAGCCCGTTTGTATTGCAAAGGTTCGTTATCAATATACCGTGGCTTCGATTTACTGCGAGAGATTTGCCAGAACCTGGGGAACCAAGGGAAATCAGCCTGGATTGCACTTCTAATCATAACGGGTAGGTTCAAGTTACAAGAATGCTGAGTAAAACTACTTCGAAATAAATAACTAGCCACCTCTGCTTTTGCACTTTCTTAAAGCTTGCAAGCTGAACCAAACTTGAAACCTAGCGGCGATTAAGACTTGCATCTCTTGCATTAAGACTTGCATCTCTTGCATTAAGACTTGCATCTATGCATCTTGCATCACTTTTTGGATAGCTGAGAAGCGCCTTGTCGATAGGGCGCAAAACTTTTTTTTTTTGGGCAAATACCTGCCGAAACGATGCTTGATCTAGACCGATGAGCACCTGTACGCGAATAGTTGCATTGCAGTTCCTGCGGATCTGGTGACAACCTACAAAGTTCTACTTCTGGCAGCAGCCCTACTACGGGTAAGTCTGTGAAAGCTAAAAGCCGCAGAGTACAAATATCGGCTACGGAAGCACGTGACAATCGTGTCGATTTCGTACCCTGAAGAAAGTGTGCGTTGCAATGGCGACGCGAAGCGAGCTGCTGGGCGAGGCAGAGCTCCGGCTCTCTGTCTCTAGTCTCTACGTATGTTATGCTAATTACTTCCCTCTGTGTATGCATTTATTCTATGCTAATTACTTGCCTCTATGCATTTATCCACGCTACGCTAATTACTTGCCTCTAGCCATGAGTACGTTACACGGACAAAATCTCGTAAGACGAATGCGTACCGGCAAAATCGTGAAGGAGAGTTGCGCAGCACCGACAATATTTCTGGCTGCCGATCGACGAATTCTCGCTGACAAATACGCACCAATAAAATCGCCATGTTAAAACATTAATTCTGTTAAATTAAATTCAGTTTGCGAGTAGTTGTAGAAATTCAGTGAGTCAATCTGAATAACAAAAATATCAGTCGTTCCCTTCGTCAATTGTAAATTTGTAAGAAAACTTTTTGTAAGAAGATCCAGAATCCTGAAACGGAAGCTACCAGAGCACGTGCGTGCATAAAGCGTCATAAAAGAGCCGGACCACCGAGCACCAAGAGCATAGGTACGAGCGGTACGAGCACCATACTTCAGTGACAATTCCTCTGACAATCTTCTTCTGGCGGAGTCTCTCGCTGAGATAGGACTTGAGCCGTTGCAGTGCAGTGCTAGCGATGCCCGGGCGAAATGAGAGGCACTCGAGAAGGACTTGGCGATCGACAGTATCAAAAGCTGCCGCAGGATCGAGCAAAACAAGCAGATAGACTCTGCACGAGTCTTCATTCCTTAGAACGTCGTTATATGCCCGAAGCAATGCCGACTCTGTGAAGCGGCTAGTTCTAAAACCAGACTGGAACTTACTAGCTAGGTTTGAAGTCTTAATGTATGGGTTCAGCTGGTCAACCACGATTCATTCCAATGTCTTTAATAGGAACAGAAGAAGGGAGACTGGGCGGAAGTTGCTCGGTCGTCAAATACATTTACCTTGACCTTGATCGAGGCAAGGACTTGTTTTACAAAATGCGCTGGTTGCCCGAGATATTATCGTAGAAATAGCAATGTTTGGCATTCGTGAAATTAAGGGACGGTAGGGCTGATTTCTTTGCATCCCATGTATGGTGCTAGCCAAAGGCCATAATGCTTTCGCCTGCGAAGTGAGCAAGGAAGGATTCCCTGCTGAAGGTCTCTAGCCCACCACCGACCGTCTGCAACGTCTGGGTCTCTGGCGTTTGCCTCAACTTCAATACTCATAAACTGAATGCTTGCCTTGCCGATATTCGATCCTGGATGTCGGTAAACTTCCTGAAATTAAATGAAGATAAAACCGAACTCGCTGCTCATAGGACACCCTAAGCGTGTGGCTGGATTAAAAGGCTTTGCTGTTCTAATAGGCGATGCTATTGTGCGACCTTCACCACGTGCTCGTAATCTAGGTGTCGTGTTCGACAGCTGCCTCAATTTCAAAAGCTTCATTCAGAAGACTGCCTCTACAGCTAGCCATCACATCCGATCCTTATCCAAGATTAGAAGCTGTCTCCCACAGTGGCTTGTACAAAATTTAACTAGCTCCTTAGTTCTGTCTCGGCTTGATTATTTGTATTCCCTTTTGGTTGGGCTACCAAAGAAAGCAACTAGGCCACTGCAGTGGACTATGAATATGGCTGCAAGGCTAGTCTTCAAGTCCCAGTGGTTTGAGCACGTATCACCTTTGCTGGAAGAGCTAGGATGGTTGCCGGTTGAGCAAAGGATACGGAGCAAAGTTCTTACGCTGACCCACAAGGCCCGCCACGGCTTGGCTCCTTCGTACCTAGCTGAACTGCTGCATCAGTTTCAGCCTGTTCGCGCCCTCAGGTCATGTGTGGACAATAAATGGTCCTGAGCTGCTACTTCTATGCTACTCACTACCTCAACTGCTCTCCTGACTCTGCTATGCTTCCCACTTTCTCTTTGTTGCGTGAGACGAAGTCTGTTGGCTACCGAATGCGTACCGAAAGCCGCTTAGGCTGTGAGTGCGCTATACAAAACTCTCCTGCGTAACGCCCACATGGTCTTTATGACTTTGTGGAGTTACTGACGGAGATACATTACATTACGTGCGAATTTTTCCTGATACTGCGAAAAAACTTGCTCCCGCAACCGCCCATGTGAGCCCTTCAAGTATCAATAAAAATAAAAATGCAAATAACTTTCGCAAATTCACGATCGGCATTTCAGCGTGGTTTCACCTAGTCATTTATGGAATTCCTGTTACGGCCGTTCTATTGCTGTCAAATCCACCATGAGATATACTTTGGGTTTCGTTATGCGCGTTTCTGCTGTTTCATCGCCTGCAGCCCATCAGCCGTCGCACAAAGGACATACCAAAGCTGCCCTTTGATCTCCGATCGCTACATTAGCGCAACAGTCCTCTTAGCCAAAGCGGCTGAATCGCATTTGTCTCTGCACACGTTCTGACTTATTACATTCTCTGGAGTTGGAGGGCCGAAAAACTTGCTTTTGGCCTTGCTTTTGCGTTTAATTCAACCCCGGGCAACACGCAGGCAACTTCGCACTGTAAGTTTGAAAAATACAAAATTAATTTATAAATAAATAAATCCAAAGCATCGACAAAAAACGGCGCTCGGAGAATTGTGGCAGCGTTTACTAACGCAAAGCTTGCATAGACTACTTGGACCTGTAACTTTGGATTAAAAAAGCTCTCACTTGCGAAACTATTTTGAGCGTCTTTTGTAAGTATGCTTATAACCTTATCTGATGTCTCGACCACGCCTTATCGAAATAGTCCGGTCAGGAAAATCTTTCTCAAGGACACAATATGTGCTTCTCACAGAGTCGCGATGGTTTTAGGGATATCAAGATGAGTACATGCGTTGATTTTTCTGCTGAAAAGGCGAATTTTACTGATTTTAAGCAGATTTTTTGGTGGAAACGAACAACTTTTGCAAGACGCCATTACAAGCCGCCATTACAGGCCGCCATTGCAGGCCGCCATCCGAGGATCCTGCTAGTAATCACGCAAAAAAATCGATTAATGCGGCAGTGTGACCGAGGTGCGGCGATTGCGAAATTGTCGGAGGAACGCCACGTGAAGCTTCTCGAAACGCTCATAAGCACTTGATGAAAAAGCACCTAGTGTGGCTTCTGCGAAGCTAGGCTTCGTGGAAACTGAGGACTTTAGACCGTGTCGGGCTGAGCGAAAGCGTGCCATGACTTTGCAGCAAGTTGTAAAGCGCCTAGAAGGAGAGATTGAGTTCTCGTGGGGCGCTTTATCAAGTGCATTATTATTATCATCATTATTATTATTTTGACTCTGCGTCTGCGAACAATGCGCTCGGCGATCGGAGAGACTACGAGCGGCGATCGCGAAGCGAGCGGACCCGGCTCGCCGGTGCGCGTTGTCTTGCGACTCCGTCGCTACAGCGATTTCTGTTTTTCACAGAACTACGAAGAATCGTACCTGGACAGCAGATACGACGACTAGAGGCAGCCCGACGTGCGCGAGCCGCGAGCGCGGTAGCGCCGATGGCGCCGCCGCCGCCGCCACTGCCGCCGCCGCCGCCGCCGCCGCCGCCGCCGCCGCCGCCGCCGCCGCCGCTGCTACCGGCGGCGGCGGCGCCATCGGTGCCGGGTCGCTGCAAAGGCCGGTTCCAGTTCCGGCTGCAAGCGGACCAGCAGCTGCGACCCGGAAGCTTTGTGCGGCGGAAACAGAGTGCGCAGCACAAAGCTTCCTTCTCGACCAGTCCGCGACAGCGCGGGCGGAGACGTACTCTGTAGTAACCGTCGACGTCACTCGGCGACCGCTCGCGCCGCTTCTGCGAACGGTCACGTGCCAGCCGGCGGTCCAACCCAACGGCGACGCGGGCGTCTTGCGCTGCTCCCTGCTCCGCCTCCTCGCTCACTTCAGCAAGACTTCGGCGAAGCAGAGAAGTTACGTGCTTCTGCCGAAATAGAACCGCTGCAACGAAGGTCTACGCGCGCATCGCGGCCGCTTTCGCGGACGCCAGGCCGCCCCGGTAGCCACCGCCGCAGAGGAAACTCTCGCTTTTTTTGGCCGACTGGGTATTTATTTTGCAAGGAGGCACGTGAACTGCGGCTGCACGACTCCCGTCGGCTCTCGTCGACGGCTCCGCGGTGGGCCGGAAGCGTTGGCGAAAAGCGAAAGCATTTCGCTCCGATCGTTTCGTTTCACCCCGTGCCCTCAGCTCGCGCGCGCTCACAGTCGGTCGGTTCGGGCCACTCGCTCACCGCGCCGCCGCAGAGCGATTTCTGCGCTGGCTGACGCCGTGCAGGTTTGGCAAAATACGCGCACGTCACGTCCGGCCGTCGCTGCGGATGGCCGCTCCGATCTACCGCACGCTGCGTCGACGCTTGACGGAGCTGCGACGGCGGCGGCTGCTGCTTCCGGCTCTGCGTCGCATGCTCCGGCTTCGGCTGCTGCTGCGCCTCCTCATGCCCGTCGGCGAGGCGCGGCGGCGGCGGCTGCTGCTGCGGCGGCGACGGCTGCCGCTCTTCCGCCTCGGTCTCGAGCGGCGCCGCAGGCGCGGGCTTCGCGAGCGGTGGCTCCGAACCGTCACGTAGTGCCTCTTGCTCGCCGGGCTGAGCCGGCGCCGGTACGACTTGACGATGTGGTAGCGCATGCGCGAGCCCGACCGGCGTCGGCTCGCGCTCCGGCGCCTTCGCTCAGGCACGACCGCGTTGGCCGCTGAAACGCGAGAGTGAGAGAGCGGTGCACGCGCGCGCGCGGAACAACGCGCGCGCGCGCATTTCTGCCTCGAGCGCGCGGCAGTCGCCAGCGAGCTCGTTTTGGAGGGGCGCGCCGGAAGTGCGAGTCGCAGCCGCCGGCCGCACTTCGCGCGATCGCCGCGGGGGGGAGTACGGGGCGGGGCGGCGCCGGAAAAGTTCGCGCCGGAAGGTGGCTTACGCGACGCTCCCCGAGTCGGGGATGTTCCGGGCTTGGAGTTTTCCAGCTTCATTGTTCCGGTTCCGGTTGGGCTGCGTCTGGCCTCATGGACGCGCGGCCAGCTCCATTTATGCGGCGCTCGGCGCACGCCGGAGCATTGTGACGCGCTGAGCCGGAGCATTGTGACGCTCCGGCTGCGTACAAGCTCTCGCTCGCGGCCGAGCTTGAGCGGACGTCACAGCCCTCTCACTCTGTGTCGTCAGAATGGGGCTCGCGGTCAAGCCTCAGTCGCCGCCGCCGCCGAGCGCCGCGGCGGCGGCGGATATAGGCGCGACGAGCGTCAAAGCGCGAAGGAGCTCGCGAGCTACTTCCGGGAACGCGCTCCAAGCGGTCCGAGCTCCTGTGTGCGCACGTGCCGGCGCGGAGCGGAGCGCCGCTCACGGAGCGGAGCTCGGCCAACCCCGAGCCGTCCAACCCCTCGAGCTCGACGGCTTAATTGTTAATTGTTTTCAAAACGAAAGAATGCGGCTTGCAATCAAAACTCGAGTCGTAATTTGAATTGTTGAGTCGAACGGAATAGTTTATGTACAATCTTTTTCCAGTGTCGCTTGCTTACCGCAAAGGACCCGCCAGGAATGCCAGACATATTTTGAAGCAAGCGCGACGCAGCGACAATATGCGACATGTTCCGATATACCGAGCGGCTGTACTGTGCGATGCAATTATTCGCTAATAATAATAATAATAATAATGCACTTGATAAAGCGCCCTCATAGAACTCAATCTCTCTGTAGGCGCTTTACATTTGCTGCAAAGGGAAACGTGATTAAATGGTGAGTAATATCATGCATGATAAACAACACGAATAACATGGTTAGGGTGACATGCACAGGGTCAGCATGCAAGCGCCTAGAGAGAGATTAAGTTCTCTGAGGGCGCTTTATCAAGTGAATTATTATTATTATTATTAAGAGTGGTTAGTGGCAGCGTGCAGAGTGTCAGCACGCATAAGCACATGAAGGACGAGTCACAGAGACCCACTAAATGCTGTCCTAAATAGGTGTGGTCCTAAGTTCTTTTTAAATGTGGTCAGGTCAGGGGATGTTCTGACGCAGGTCGGGGGGGGGGTGAGTTCCAGGCTTTGGGAGCATACGAACTAAATGCACGGTCTCCAAAAGATTTGAGTTTTGTAGGAGGTATTTGTAGACTGTTGGATTCCGAAAAGCGGTGGTATGATCCTTGGCCTGATGGGGGAGTAGATCTGAGAGATAGGCTGGAGCCATAGAATGAAGAGACCTAAAAGTGAGCGACAAAACCTTGAAGTCAATCCGTTGCTTGACTGGAAGCCAGTGCAGGTCGGCGAGAAGTGGAATAATGTGGCAACTGCGACGCTCACGACAGACAAGCCTAGCTGCAGAGTTTTGCACCAGCTGCAATCGCCTGATCGCACATGCTGGTAGGCCAGTAAGCAGTGAGTTGCAGAAGTCGAGGCGAGATGTCACGAATGCATGGACCAACTTGGACGTGGTATCCTTATCTAAACAAGCCCTAATTTTAGCAATGTTATGAAGCTGAAAATAGGCTGATTTGACTGTGGAGCTGATGTGGTCGTCTAACGAGAGGTCGCTTTGGAATATGACACCTAGATTTCGAGCTGATTCAATAGGAGATATGCTGGCTGAGCCAATTCTGAGCGTCCGCCTTACCAATTTCTGAATCACACTGGGTTTGCCCATAACTAGTAAGTTAGCTTTATCATCATTTATTTTTAGAAAATTTGCTGCCATTCATGTGCGGATGTCATCAATACATGCAGCAAGTGAGTTGAGAGACTTTGAGGTGCTCGAAGGCTGGGAGGGATCAAAGCAAAGGTGCAACTGAGTGCCATCCGCATAGAAGCGAAAGCCTAGATTGTGCTTGGCAATCACATCAGCAAGAGGCAGAGTATAAACCGTGAAAAAAACCGGACCTAGCACGGAGCCCTGAGGTACTCCATATTTCAGAGGTACCTCAGATGATCTTTGTCCATTTACGTCAATACTCTGGAGTCTCCTACTGAGATAGGACCTGAACCACTGCAGAGCAGTGCCAGTGATGCCCAGGCGATATGAGAGGCGCTCTAGAAGAACTTTGTGATCGATGGTATCAAAAGCTGCCGAAAGATCGAGCAAAACAAGCAGAGACACTTTACCCATGTCTGCATTCCTAAGTAGGTCATTGTATACCCGAAGCAATGCTGACTCTGTGGAGTGATTAGCTCTAAAGCCAGACTGGAACTTACTAGCAAGGTGTGAGGTTTCGATATATGAGTTCAGCTGGTCCGCCACGACCCGTTCGAGTGTCTTTGATAGGAATGGTAGAAGGGAGACTGGGCGGTAGGTGCTCAAGTTCTCTTGGTCTAGTGTCGCTTTCTTGAGAAGTGGCCTGACTACAGCTTTTTTGAAAGGTGCCGGGACATGACCTGAGGCTAATGACATATTAATGATGTTGGCTATGCATGGCAGCAGCTTCTCGATTTTACGGCGATTCGAGAGTAGAGAGAGACTTAAAGAGTGAAGTAAAGCTGCTCGCTGGATTCTTCCCTTCGGGAATTGTCTCCGCTGTCTTTTCTTCTGGACAGACCACACTCTGCAGCGCTCTCCAGAGAGGATTGCAGCCTTAACATTGCAACCGCATCCAGACCTTGCGGGACGCTTTGAGTTACGAGCAGGTCATCTGCTGGGAGGAACTGCTTCGGAGACTTCGCATCCGGCGGCGGCGGCGGCGGCGGCGACCCGGAAGCTTCCCGCTCTTCGTCTCCGGAAGCAGTTCGGCCAGTTCTTCTGTCTGGGAGGTAACCACCGTGCTTGCCGCCACCGATTGGACGTGGCCGCAGCAGATCGAGTCCTCTGCTGCGACGGAGCGACAAAACGTCAAGTCGAATTGCCGCAGGTGGCCTCCCGCCAGCCAAGGTGCCGATGCCGCCGCCACTGCGAGTCAAATCGAGCCTTTGAAAACAATTTCTCGCAGCTCTACGTAACATGAGGCGTCCGAAGTAGGACGAGAATGCTACGCTCAGAAAATTCTCCTCAAGCTATCTGAGACACAGCACGTACAAAAATTATTGTATTTGGTGTACTGGCTCAGAACCGTCTATGTCGTAATCTTTGGTTAGACGACATAAAAGCGTAAGCGATGAAATGCTCAAGTCAGTCCGTCGCGTCGATGTGTAGACAAAAAATGCTAGCAACGATACGCAAAGCGCCGCGGCACACAAAAACCGCGTGGCTTTGGCAGGCGTACATTATCTCCTCTAATAATATAACTAATAATATAATATTAGTAAGATAATATAGGATAATAATAATAATAATAATAAATAATAATAAATAATAATAAATAATAATAAATAATAATAATAATAATATAGGATAATATTAGTAAGATTAATGGTCATATATTTAGCGACTTTGATGCTAATGGAAACCGACTTATAAATCTTAGTTTTCCAGTAAATGATGGAGACGCAATAAGATTAGATTATGCTCCCAATTCAAACTTTTTGAATACTGTAGCAAGTAATGTTTCAGGAGAAATAGCTTCTGTTTCTAACTTATCTGACTTACTTCCAAAGAATGGTGCAAAACTTTTATCACAGTTAAACTGCAGAAACATTAAAGCAATATCAGGAATTTCTGCTGATGGAACTGCATATCAAGATTCTAGGCCTTACAAAGTAATAAAATATGGTTTACTAAAAAGTATGACTCAAGTTTTCAATGGTAACTCTAATAGTACTCTTGATCTACGATCAAAAAGAATTACCTCTTTGAAAAATTCAGATATTGTAACAAAGCAATCTGCTGATTCTTATAAATGCTCTACTTTATATTTAAGGCTTACTGGTTTTGCAAGTGTTGTTCCGCTAAACATATTTATTATTAATGTAAATGGAACATGAACAGAAAGTTCTACATTGAGAGCAACTCCTGCTGATATGGCAGTTTTTAATCAACAAGGAAGTGTAATAGGCTATGCAACACCTTTCAAAACTTTTGCTAGTGGTCCAGAAACAAACTTTCAAACAGTATCTAGCATTCTCTGGTGTTCTAATACTACTGGAGTGTTTTTAGAGTTAACTAGAGACAACACTTATGGTGTTTCTGGTACACTTCAATTAGTAATAAACATTGATGGATCATGCACCTTTATGATTAATAATCTTACAGTTTCGAGTAATGTTACATATATTGATTTTATTATTACTATTGTATAGACTGTCTGTTGGATATCGTAGAAAGGGATCTAGTCAAAAAAATTACATTCGTGAGACTGGAGATATTATGAATGGGTCTTTAAATATGAATCAAAATCTAATAAAAAATCTTGGAGATCGTGTTGATTCTACAGATGTTGTAAATAGAAAGTATATTGATACAAACTTTGTTACAAAAGTATCTAGAGGAACTACTGCTGATGGTGATCTTGATATGAACAATTATAGACTTATAGATCTTTCTAATCCCGTTAATGCAAGCGATGCTGCCACAAAAGATTATGCTAATACAAAACTGTCAAAAACTGGTGGAACTATTAATGGAAATTTAACTGTAACTGGAAAACTAAATATTAATAATTCGGCAATGCCATCCTGAGAGACTAACGTTGCGAGTGTTGCATATGTGGATGCTAACTTTGTAAAATACAATAATGGATTAATGAAAGGTAGCTTGGATATAGCTAATCACCCAATTATTATAGAAAGCGATCCTGTTAATCCAAATGATGGAGTAAATCTTGGCTATCTACGAAAATTAAATGGAAATGCTACAATTTTAAATTTTAAAGGAACTATGGATGGCTCGCTAACTACACAAATATATGACAAAACAGTTAATGGTAGATGGGTTACTAACATTAACAACATTGTCGTTACTAGAGGCATATTTGTCATTGGAGTAACATATGAAATTTCTTGAGTAACAAAAGTGCTTATGCCACCACAATCAACACTAACAGCACAGAGTGATCAGTTGTATGGTAGTTATATATTAAATTCTATTAAAAAATAGTTGCCAGATCTACTTTTATATCTGGATCAAGTTTTCTAGATATAGAAATAAATGTTATTGTTTATATATCAATAGCATAATGTTAAGCAGAAAAGATTTAAAATTTATTGGAACATTAGATATGTCAGAAAATAGAATAACGAATCTTGGAAACAATATAGATCCATTAGAAGCTGTTGGAAAATCATTTGCCGATAACAACTATATAACAAAAGATTCGGATCAAGTTATAAGAGGAAACAAATCTGCAAACTCAAAAAATTATGTTAACGTACTAACACCAATTAATGGAAATGATATTGCAACAAAAGAGTACACTGATACTAAGGTAGATTTCACAGTAAATGGAGATTTAACAATGAATGAGTTATATGTAAATTATGAAATAAATATTGGTAAAAAAGTATTGGATGTTATAGAAACATACTTAAAAAATAGTTATCTCACTGAAATTGACCAACTTGGATATACACAATCTGCTAAAGGTTCTTTGACTTTCACTAAAGTAGAAAACCTGTCAGGTTTTGAAATAGTTCGCGGATTATATGAAGATCATTACTTAGCTAGATTATCTGATATACGAAGAATACCAATAAAATACTCAAAAATAATATTAGAAATAAAAAGTATTTATGAGATGGATCCTAAAAGTATACCTATGCAGTTAAGTGTTTTTAGTGGATACGATACATCATTAAGTGTTTAAGAAAAACAAATAACTGGAAAATCAATTATATTAAAGGATGTGAATATGACTAGAGTAAAATATTTGGATGCTAAAATAAAACTTAATTTAAATATTGACACCCGGAAAATGTATAGGTATAGACTACTATCACAAATTTTACTCACCAGATTTCTTTGTTTCTAATTTTCTTTATATCACCTACTATGGGGTTGAAAATGATTATATGTTGTTATCAAGTGATTATATAACACAATTCGATGTTTCTAATAATAATATACTCATAACTATCAATTTTCCAGTTCTAAATTGTAGTAATCTAGTTACTCCAAGTACTTTGGATGTTATTGAAATTAACTTATCTGGTATTTCTATAGTGCCACAGCAAAACTTCATCACTTATACTTCAGATAGCTAAACTTTCCAATCTAAACTTTCTTGAATAAACTCTGTCGGTAAACTACATTCTTTTCCTGTTAGTTTCTTTGTTAACTCTATTTTTTAGAGTATGCTTCTGATTTGAGACTATTTATTCTATCCATTTTCAAATCTTTTAGAAACTCTGAAAAGCTTGATCCATCTCTAACTTTTGTAAATATATATGCCATTTCTTTTTCTGAGTGATCTACTCTTAAAGCTTTGTATTCTAAAACTAATTTTAATGCTTCTAAAAGTGTACTTCTAATATAATATTCTAATATAATAATAATAATAGTAATAATATTCTATTATAATATTCTAATATCTTCAATTCTTCCCATTTGATAAGAACAAATCTTTATACTCGTAAACTGTTGACCTTGTGCTACTGCTAGACAATCTTTGCTTTCACTTTCTACATTCATTTCTATATAAATAAATTATAAAGTTGTTGATGAAATTGTATCAGAAACTGGAGCAGTCGGGTCAATAACTGTTGGAGCAACTGGAGCGGCAAGAGCAGAAAGTGTTGCCTTTTGTCTGGCGCTAGTTCCATCAGAGATATCTGGAAGAATTGCATAGCACTCATCCTTAACAATTCCGGAGATATCAGGTTTCATTCCTGCAACGCCTGAGATAACTGTTGAGAGAGTTGGTATCTGGCTACCAATCCATGTGGTATAGCTAGAGATTTCTCCAGGTGTATCAAGAAGAGTATCAACTTTCGATCTGACTGTTGCTTCAAGGTCAGTTGTTATACTTGCCATTCCAGAATTGATTACCTTTTGTGCTTCAATGTCACACTCATCAATATAAAACTTTTTAACAAATATATCTGTCATAATTGAGATATCTGATTCGAGTGTCTTTTGATCATAAGCAGTAATTCTAGACTTTACAAGATAGTCAACATAAGCTTTCAGCAGAGTTGCGGATGTAGCGAGATTGGGATCAGTTACTTCAGTTGCCGACATTTCCTATACTATTATAAAAAAAATACAAAACACTAATCTTTTATTTGCTCTTTTGCTTTCATCTTTAACTCTTCATATATGTCTTCATGAATACACATGTCAAATATAATTTTAATAAGTGTATCATTTAATTCTAATTTTCTAACTTGACTAATGTCTTGAATTGCATTAATAATCTTATAATTTTTTACTTCCATATATACTATGAAGAAAAATATCTAATTTAAAATTAATTAATTTTCACAC
Source organism: Cristatella mucedo (assembly GCA_009760855.2). NCBI lineage: Eukaryota > Metazoa > Bryozoa > Phylactolaemata > Cristatellidae > Cristatella > Cristatella mucedo. Next base: position 1,386,504 of record WPIO01000088.1, read on the forward strand.
CCTGTTTAGTTTTTGGAGGTTTTTATTTCTTTTCTGCTTCTAACAACATTGTATTTATTTTACACCTGCATTCCATTAGTTTATCGCTGGTATCGCAAATCTCAACAAGAATACTATTATACGAGCTATCCAAATCTGGAATAAGTTTGTCAAGTGAATGCTTGACAATTCTTTGATCTACTTTCTTTAATTTGTGTGGACAAATTTGAAGGGCCATATCTCTTGATTGTTCACGACTAAGAATTCTAGAAACATCTATTCTATGCAAATAATAATTTTTTACAGTTCATCTTCTTCATTGTTCGTAGTAACATTTTACACCTTCTTCAAATCAAAATGCTTGTTCGTAGCTTTCCTCACTGTCATACTCACTTTCACATTCTGATTCCTCTTCTTCAGACTCCTCTGGATTGTAATCAGGATTGTAATCCTCGTCGTCGTCGTACTCTTCATATTCAGATTCAGATTCAGATTCCTCTGGATTGTAATCAGGATTGTAATCCTCGTCGTCGTTGTACTCTTCATATTCAGATTCAGATTCAGATTCAGATTCCTCTGGATTGTAATCAGGATTGTAAGACTCTTCATATTCAGATTCAGATTCAGATTCCTCTGGATTGTAATCAGGATTGTAATCCTCGTCGTACTCTTCATATTCAGATTCAGATTCAGACTCCTCTGGATTGTAATCAGGATTGTAATCCTCGTCGTCGTCGTACTCTTCATATTCAGATTCAGATTCAGATTCCTCTGGATTGTAATCAGGATTGTAATCCTCGTCGTCGTCGTACTCTTCATATTCAGATTCAGATTCAGATTCCTCTGGATTGTAATCAGGATTGTAATCCGTCGTCGTCGTTGTACTCTTCATATTCAGATTCAGATTCAGATTCTCCTGGATTGTAATCAGGATTGTAATCCCGTCGTCGTACTCTTCATATTCAGATTCAGATTCAGACTCCTCTGGATTGTAATCAGGATTGTAATCCTCGTCGTCGTCGTACTCTTCATATTCAGATTCAGATTCAGATTCCTCTGGATTGTAATCAGGATTGTAATCCTCGTCGTCGTTGTACTCTTCATATTCAGATTCAGATTCAGATTCCTCTGGATTGTAATCAGGATTGTAATCCTCGTCGTACTCTTCATATTCAGATTCAGATTCAGACTCCTGGATTGTAATCAGGATTGTAATCCTCGTCGTCGTCGTACTCTTCATATTCAGATTCAGATTCAGATTCCTCTGGATTGTAATCAGGATTGTAATCCTCGTCGTCGTCGTACTCTTCATATTCAGATTCAGATTCAGATTCCTCTGGATTGTAATCAGGATTGTAATCCTCGTCGTACTCTTCATATTCAGATTCAGATTCAGACTCCTCTGGATTGTAATCAGGATTGTAATCCTCGTCGTCGTCGTACTCTTCATATTCAGATTCAGATTCAGATTCCTCTGGATTGTAATCAGGATTGTAATCCTCGTCGTCGTCGTACTCTTCATATTCAGATTCAGATTCAGATTCCTCTGGATTGTAATCAGGATTGTAATCCTCGTCGTACTCTTCATATTCAGATTCAGATTCAGACTCCTCTGGATTGTAATCAGGATTGTAATCCTCGTCGTCGTCGTACTCTTCATATTCAGATTCAGATTCAGATTCCTCTGGATTGTAATCAGGATTGTAATCCTCGTCGTACTCTTCATATTCAGATTCAGATTCAGACTCCTCTGGATTGTAATCAGGATTGTAATCCTCGTCGTCGTCGTACTCTTCATATTCAGATTCAGATTCAGATTCCTCTGGATTGTAATCAGGATTGTAATCCTCGTCGTCGTCGTACTCTTCATATTCAGATTCAGATTCAGATTCCTCTGGATTGTAATCAGGATTGTAATCCTCGTCGTCGTCGTACTCTTCATATTCAGATTCAGATTCAGATTCCTCTGGATTGTAATCAGGATTGTAATCCTCGTCGTACTCTTCATATTCAGATTCAGATTCAGACTCCTCTGGATTGTAATCAGGATTGTAATCCTCGTCGTCGTCGTACTCTTCATATTCAGATTCAGATTCAGATTCCTCTGGATTGTAATCAGGATTGTAATCCTCGTCGTACTCTTCATATTCAGATTCAGATTCAGACTCCTCTGGATTGTAATCAGGATTGTAATCCTCGTCGTCGTCGTACTCTTCATATTCAGATTCAGATTCAGATTCCTCTGGATTGTAATCAGGATTGTAATCCTCGTCGTCGTCGTACTCTTCATATTCAGATTCAGATTCAGATTCCTCTGGATTGTAATCAGGATTGTAATCCTCGTCGTCGTCGTACTCTTCATATTCAGATTCAGATTCAGATTCCTCTGGATTGTAATCAGGATTGTAATCCTCGTCGTACTCTTCATATTCAGATTCAGATTCGTTTTCAATTTCAACATCTTAATTTTCAATTTCAACTTTTTCCATTTCTATAATTCTATTCATTTCTATATTTCTATTGCAAATATAACAGACAGTTGCTGTGTTGTATGCCTTACTCTCTTCACTGCTCCTAGTCTCATAATTATATTTCTTATACTTAGGAAGAGTCTCTCGCAACGCATTCTTGATTAAATCTACTTCCTTTAGTAGATTTAGTAGATTCTGTACTGACTCTCTTACATTATTTGGTCCCTTGAGCAATTTAAAACTTCTTCTTTCTCCTTCATAGTCTATAATTGTATATGCGCTTGAATAAGGAATGTGTTTTTGAAAAGAACCTCTTGGAATACTACTATCTTCCTTGTCAGTCTTTCTTACATCACTAAGCAAACATTCAAAGTCTGCATAAGCAACAAAAGGACACCATAGCGTTTTTGAGTATTCCTTAAAGTAGCACTTTTCTCCTTCCTCAGGCATTTTTATTCTAGACCTGCCATCATTTCTCTTCTTACATGCATCAATATGTTGTGCAAGTTTATCTTGTGAATAAAATCTGCAGATACATCACTTACAAGTTAGCTGAGTTCAAAATCCCTTTGAGCTTCTGCAAAGTCCATTAAAATTCTTAATGATTACATAATGAGAGACTGTCTTATCTTCATTGCTATATAAAAGAAGATATAAGTGCTTCTCATTTTCCTCATCGACTATAAGAAGTGGGCTTAAATCTCTGCTGCAATACTCATAAACAGTTATCGTAATGCCAAGCAGTTTTTTAAAGTAGGTATATCTGAAACACTTAACGCTTGAGAATATCCAGGTCTTACATTAAACAAGTCAGTCAAAGTAGGAATAAGATGGTTATATTTTTCAAAAAGTATCTTATTTAGATTTGCAACTGACTCTGGATGATTATCTCTAGGATGAAGAAATCTTAGTACACACCACAATGCGCAACAGTTATTTAATCCATTCTTTATATTCAAGGTTGATCTCTTTTTCTCTAATCTTTTAGGCATAGGTAAATAACTCCCTCCAAAACGATGTCTAAAATGAGTGAACTTTGCATATAATGCATTAATTGCGGACAGGCTCGAACTAGATCCTTTCTCTAGCCATTCTTCAATCCTCTCCTTAAAAGAAGCGAACTGCATTTTAATAATAGACTCAATATTACTAGACCTATTTATCTTTACATTAGGTATGCCAGAAAATGGCTGATAGCAGAAAGCTCCGTTTTCTGATTCTAGAACTGGAGATACAATCATTGTCATTTTTAAATCTTTCTTGTTCTTGAGTATGTCCCTTATCACTCTAATAAGTGCATCGGCAGTTCTATCACAAATTTTATCAAAGTCTATTTCACCTCTATCTAAACCAACATACTCATAGTCCATAAACTTACCGTCAGATGACGTTTTGCCTAAAAACCAACCATTTTCCTCAATTCTCATTAATCTTCTTGATTCTCTCTCAAATGACCATTACATATTCTTTACTTCTTTACTTTTTTGAGAGGAATTTCTACTTTTTTATTTGGAATTACTTGCAAGCTAGATATCATTTTATCTAAACTGGCCTTTGAAAATGGATACTTAGGTAAAAGCCCTGATCTTCTTCGTACTTCTTCTCTAACACGTCTAGCGTGATCGCTAAAATTTTCACCCTCACGTCGCATAACATAATCATTGTTAGACATATCTTATACTAGATAAATGTTTTCTTTAAATCAAATTTTATTATGTTAGAGTGCGGTAGGATAAACAATGAAGTAGGCGAAAACACTATGCCGAGCAGAGCGAGTCTAGTGTTGAGCGAGTAGTTCTCTTTTGAAAGTTATGGAGACTAGTGGTCTCGGACGAAGACACTCGATCGAGCTGTGCGAGATTGAGGGTCGAGGCTGAGCCCTAGGCTCTATGACGTTCAAAACATAACTACTCGGCGGTCCCTTTCGTGCTTCGCGCCAAGCGAAATCGCATGGAAAACACCCATAAGGTATTATTTAGTGCATAGGCATTTATTTAATATTTAATAACGTTTCTTTACGCCTCGAAGCTCGAACTTTCGCCGACGCGCAAACAACAAGCTGCGACGCCAAAAGGCGCGTTCAAATGGACTCGTCGGCAGCATCCGCCGAGAAACCGGGCCGACACATCTGACAGCGAGTCCATTTGGGCCGTCCGTTCTATCTGATCCGAGGATCCGTCCGCTGTGCCTACGGACTTGCCGATTCTGAAGATGGAAATTCTACCATCGTCCGAGAAAAGCGCCGTGGTGCTAGATATTGGCGCCGCGTACACCAAGTAAGTCTACCGCCGACTGGCTGCCGCCGAATGGCCTGCCCTTGTCCCTTATTTCATTAGACCTTGACACTTAACCTCTGCAGCCAAGTCTGCTTTCCTTCAGCTGCATAGCATTGCTAAAGTTCGCACATGCGATACCAAGGATACCACATCCAAATTGTTCCGTGCATTTGTGACATCCCTTCTAGACTTATGTAACTCGCCGCTTGCTGGCCTGCCGGCGTGTGCGATCAGGCGCTAACAGTTGGTGCAAAACTCTGCTCAGCTAGACTTGTCTGTCGTGAGCGTCGCAGTTGTGCATGTGCGTGTGCGATCAGGCGCTTGCAGTTAGTGCAAAACTCGGCTCAGCTAGGCTCGTCTGTCAGCGTCGCTACGGCCACCTCACACCACTTGTCGCCAGCCTGCTCTGGCTCCCAATCAAACAGCCTGCAAAATTCAAGTTACTTTCACTTACTTTTAGGTCCCTTAATTCTCTGGCTCCAGCCTACGTATCAGAAGTATTCCCCGCCGAGGCCGAGAACCGTACAACTTGCTGATCAGACTCGAATCGTGTAGCCATACCTCTTACGAACCTCTGAATCTTTGAAGACCGTTGCTTAGTTCGTCTGCTTCCAAAGCTTGGAACTCACTACCGACGCACCTCACAGCGGACCCTGACATGGCGACATTTAAAAAGAAGCTTAAAGCACATCTGTTTATAATAATAATAGTAATAATGCACTTGATAAAACGCCATCAGAGAACTCAATCCCTTTCTAGGCACTTTACATTTGCTGCAAAGGGAAACGCGGTTGAATGGTGAGTACTACCTTGCTTGATAAACAATGTGAATAACATCGTTAGGGGTGACAAGCGCAGGGTCAGCATGCAAGTGTGGTTAGTGGCAGCATGCACAGTGTCAGCACGCATAAGCACATAAAGGACGAATTACAGGGATCCACTAAATGCTGTCCTAAATAGGCGTGGTTTTTAAGTTCTTTTTAAATAATAATAATAATAATAATTCACTTGATAAAGCGCCCTCAGAGAACTTAATCTCTCTCTAGGCGCTTTACATTTACTGCAAAGGGAAACGCGATTAAATGGTGAGTAATATCATGCAAGATAAACAACACGAATAACATGGTTAGGGTGACATGCACAGGGTCAGCATGCAAGTGTGGTTAGTGGCAGCGTGCAGAGTGTCAGCACGCATAAGCACATCAAGGACGAATCACAGGGACCCACTAAATGCTGTCCTAAATAGGTGTGTTTTTAGGTTCCTTTTTAATGTGGTCAGGTCAGGAGATGTTCTGACGCAGGTCGGGAAGAAGTTCCAGGCTTTGGGAGCATACGAACTACAGGCACGGTCTCCAAAGGATTTGAGGTTTGTACGAGGTATTTCTAGACTGTTGGATTCCGAAAAGTGGGTGGTACGATGCTTGGCCTGGTGGGGGAGTAGATCTGAGAGATAGGCTGGAGCCATAGAATGAAGTGACCTAAAAGTGAGCGACAAAACCTTTAAGTCGATCCGTTGCTTGACTGGTAGCCAGTGCAGGTGGGCGAGAAGTGGTGTGATGTGGCAACTGCGATGCTCACGACAGACAAGCCTAGCTGCAGAGTTTTGCACAAGCTGTAATCGCCTGATTGCACATGCCGGAAGGCCAGCAAGCAGTGAGTTGCAGAAGTCGAGACGGGATGTCGTAAATGCATGGACCAATTTAGATGCGATATCTTTATCTAAACAAGCCCGAATTTTAGCAATGTTATGAAGCTGAAAATAGGCAGATTTGACGGTGGAGCTGATGTGGTCGTCTAACGAGAGGTCACTTTGGAACATGACACCTAGATTTCGAGCTGATTCAATAGGAGATATGCTGGCTGAGCCAATTCTGAGCGTCCGCCTTACCAATTTCTGAATCGCACTGGGTTTTCCCATAGCTAGTAAGTTAGTTTTATCATCGTTTATTTTAAGGAAATTTGCTGCCATCCGTGTGCAGATGTCATCGATACATGCAGCAAGTGATTTTACAGAATTCGAGGTGCTCGAAGGCGATTACAGTCTTTGGTGTAAGGCCTTTGCGATTCGTCTGTATTCCCGCGTATTGTTACTATCCTGCTTCGGCTCAGCGTCGGCTCGATTTTGCAAAGCTGCACCACTTTCAGTCGCACCGTGCAGCAGGCCACCGCAGCAGGCCGCAGAAAAGCGTCGATTTCAGCTCGAATTTTTCGTCAACTCTTTACGCTCGTTTACTCGGCTTTTCCTCGTAAAATGTGCGCAGTGAAGCTCGTCCGGTTGCAATAAAGCTTCGCCACCGGATGCCGCACCAACATCGGTAGCCCTTTCCTTGACGAGGCCTTCCGGTTCTCTCGGTCTGACCTCCTGTATGCCAATATGGCTGCTGCTACACGTATAGCTTTCGTGCGGTGATTTCTCTCTTTGCTTTTAAAATGGCCACTGGATGAGAGAAGGAGACCGCACCGCTGGCGACTCTCCTTCTCCGATGAACGCCGGAAGCTCCAGTGCACCGGAAGTTCTGGTGCACTAGAATCTCGGGTGCGATGACTTCAGCTGTCCGGGATGCTGGCAGTTTAGCGGCCCGCTTAATGGACAAATCTCCTTGCTGTCTATCCAGTTGTAGCAGTTTCTGTGAGTGCTAATTACCTAGCTCATCGACCTTTAAATCCTGGACAGTAGGGCGCTCGACTAGGGATTGCACGGCTAGGGATTGCACTACTGGGGATTGCTCAGCCTCGCCCAATCGATCGGCTCTGTTTCATCGTCGTGTGTCCCTTGATTGTGTAGATGCGGGTTCGCCGGGGATCATTCGCCCAAGAGCATCTTATCGAGCGAGGTGCTGCAGTCCAACGGGCAGGTAGGTGATCTTTCAACACACCACGCCGTCGGCCGCACGTCCGAGCCGGTGACAGCATGACGTCGGCGGCCTCGACGCCAGAGGACGCCAGTGGCGAGAGTACACAAGACTCAGAGCGTGCAAGCGGCTTCACACACTTGCACCGCCGGCCTCCTCCTCCTCCCCCTCTTCCTTTAATCTTACCTTCTCCATGTATTCGCACACTTGATGAGTGGTACGCAGCCGAGTGTCACATTTGCACGAGATTGCAGGTCCTAAAGCTTCGCGAATGCACCACTCCGCAAGAGCGAAGGAGTTTCTACCACGATTTTCTTCGCGTAATTTACTTCCGGTGAGCTGCAATTTCGACGGCGGCCATTGTTTAGGCCCCCCGTGACATTCCCACGAGCCTCGCTGGCCGAGCTGCGCTACGGCGGCCAGTGCGACGCCGTCGCGCGTGCACGAGCCGTTCGCGAGGTTTTCGAGTGGACGAGAGTGCACTCGGCCACCGTTGCAGTCACCTGCTGGTCAACCCGAGCGAGCGGCGAGTCGTCGTGTGCGAGTCGCTGCTGACGCCAACCGCGGACCGCGACGCTCTCGCGTCGGTCCTTTTCGAAGAATTCAAGGTGCCCGCGCGCGCAGGGCTCGAGCTCCGCGCCCGAGCTCGAGCGCCGGCAGGTGGCGCTGCTGCTGCTGGCTGGGTTTCTGCTGGGCTGCTGTTTCGCTTCGTTCCTCTTTTTTCGACAGCTGCTCGAGTCGTGTCTTGTTACGCTGTCTGCAGGTGCCCTCGCTGCTGCTCGCTCCCAGCCATCTGGTCGCCGCTCTCACGCTGGCCGTGCCGACGGCGCTGGTGCTTGACGCCGGCTACGTCGAGTCGTTCGTGCTGCCAATATCCTTTCTCGTCCGACATCTTGGCCTGAGCTGGCCGTCAGCTGCTGGCGACGCGGGAGAGCAGCTCTCGACGAAGGCCCGCATTGCCTGAGCGTCTTTGAACGGCCAGCAGCCCTGCCTGCTGGTCCCTGTGTGTTTGCTGTTTGCTGTGAGTTCGCCTGCCGGTCCTTTCGGCTGCTCCGGTCGGTGCGCGCAGATCGCTGCGTCGACACGCGCCTGTCGAGCCGTCGTCGTCGTCTGCTTCTCCTTTCTGTGCTCTTTGCACGTGTTTGTCCTTAGCTGCGTGTAGCACATCTACGAAGGTGTGCCGCTGGTGAACGCGTGGCAGGCGCGCAGCCTTGCCGCCGAAGCCATCCATCGGTATGCCAGCGCAAGCTTTGTTGTTTTGCAGCGTGCATACAAAGACGACATGCACACACGCGACACACACAGTCACACATGCATACAACCAAACACGCACGGACGTACGTACACACAACCAGACACACACACGCATACGCACACACACACACACACACGCACACATGCAAACACAGCTGTGCACAACCACGCGCACATCACGTGCACTTGCATGCACACGTGCGTACCATACGTGTGTGCATATCGTGCACACACAGACTACCACACTCGCACACACGTGCGCACACACGCACGTATGCGTACCTACATACACACACTCATGCACGCTTGCATGCACGCACACATGCGCACACGCCACACACGTGAACAAGCAGTGTACACATACGCACTGCTGCTGCTTGTATGCTCTCTGCCACACAGCCATTACTACTTCAATCATGCCAACTTGCAGCAGCCAGTTACCTGTGTGGTAAATATGGTTGGCCGTCGAGGCAGGGATCCCGTGCGGTTTTTTGTGAATAACTAGAGCACACTGCCTGTGGACTCGCTTTGCTGAGCCATAGTATTGTGTCATCTATTACGTGTCACTCCCGGAAGTACTTACTGCTCGCCATTTTGCCTCGTGACTGAAGGACGGACTTTCTTGCTTTAATTAGTAGAGATGACAGCTGACTTCTGCTGCATTCAGAGAGCGTTCACTGTTGCTTTAGGTAAACAAAAAAGGCAGAAACGATAACAAGTAAGACTAAAGGCAATCACTGTACTGGTGTTCTTGACTCGTCGCTCATTTCTTGACTGTGTAGATAATTTTTGTTTCATCCTTCACATTAATCATACCACCCAAGTCGGTGGCCATATTCTAGATCTCGTGATTACTAAAGATGTCTTCCCCGATGACCTTGTGGTGTGCCTGCTGACCCTCTCGGATCATTATTCGGTCTCGTTTACAGTTCCTGCTCCTTGTATGTATAATGTCGAACTTGTCCAGCGACATAACTTAAAAAGCATTGACATAGACAAGTTTTTGAAATCTGCTTGTGGTGCAGGTCTTCTTGATCTGCACCCAGACTCGACCGACAGCCTCGATACCCTCACTGATGCTATGAACGTGACACTCAGGAGTGCTCTTGACAAGCATGCTCCCGTTCGCTCTATCCGTGTACAGAGTCGTGGAGATTCCTTTCAATTTACAAAAAACTTCAAAAGATGCGCCGTGTTAAGCAAAGGCTTGAGCGTCGTTTCAAGAAATCGGGGTCTGGTGCAGATCTAGTCAATTTCAAAGACTTCCTTCGACTTTACACCCGGAAGACTAAGCAAATCAGGGCTTCTTTTTTCACTCGAAAACTAAATTCCTGCAGTCGGACCCAAAGCAGATTTACGAGACAGTGAAAGATTTACTAGCTAATGCTGAGAGGTCAGACTCCTCAAATATTAACGGCTCAGCCGAAAGTTTTCATCATTTACTGAAAACATTGTGCACATTCGTGCCTCCATAAAGCCCCCTCTGATTAAAGCAATTGTGGAATCACAACCTGTGACCTTCCTTAAAAGGTTTTCCGAGGTTTCTGCATGCGATGTGTCTACCTTAATAAGGTCTAGTAAAAAGAGCTCGTCTCCTGAAGACCCTATACCAACTTAACCCTGCCATACACGAGATTTTAAATGCTTCTTTGGGAAAAGGGGTCATCCCCAAGTCCTTCAAATCGGCAATCGTTAGAACCATACTTAAAAAGCCTGGATTAGATATAGAGGTCCTTGCAAACTATTGCCCAGTTTCCCTTCTTACTTTCTTTTCAAAAATTCTTGAAAAAATTGTCGCTAAGCAGCTGATTTCGCATATTGAAAATAACGGAATGTCAGAGACATTTCAATCAGGGTTCAAGGGGCAGCACTCCGCTGAAACTGCTCTCCTCCGTGTTAACAATGACATTTTACGTGACAACGATGATGGGAATGTCACTGTCCTAGCTCTGCTAGATCCATCAGCTGCCTTCGACACCATTGTTCAAGATGTTCTACTTGAACCATTGAGAACAACGATTGGTCTGGCAGACGAAGCACTGGCGTGGTTTAAATCGTACTTATCTGATCGTGTTCAATCCCTGTCATGTGGGGGTCAGGTCTCAAACATGAGCCGGGTCTCCTGTGGAGTCCCTCAAGGGTCAGTCTTCGGTCCCTCGCTGTTCTCCATTTATACTCAACCTCTGGGAAAAGTGATTAAGGCTCATGGAATAGGGTATAAATAAATAAATACCAGCTGATTTAACAGCCTCTTTTTGTATAGCGACAGAAGAGCCTTTACGGCTATCACCACCGCTTGCAGTGGCAATACATGATTGCCCACCACAGTATTCGAACCCGCGACATCGGCCCCGAGGTCATGAAAAGCAGCCACCTTACCTAGTGAGCCATCACGGCTCACCATATCACGTAGGCTGACGATACTCAGCTGTATTTGTCATTCAAACCGTCGGAATCTACTGCAGCAACTGCTAAACTGAATGCTTGCCTTGCCTACATTCGATCCTGGATGTCGAAAAACTTCTTGAAACTAGATGACTATAAAACCGAACTGCTGCTCGTAGGACGCCCTAAGCGTTTGGCTAGATTAGAAGGCTTTACTGTTTTAATAGGCGATGCTGTTGTGGGACCATCACCTCGTGCTCGAAATTTAGGTGTCGTTTTCGACAGCTGTCTAAATTTTAAAAGCATTCAGAAGACTGCTTCTAAAGCTAGCCATCACGTTCGATCCATATCTAAGATTAGGATCTGTCTTCCATGGTCGCTTGCAAAACATTTAACTAGCTCCTTAGTTTCGTCTCGGCTTGATTTTGGTAATTCCCTTTTGGCTGGCCTACCAAAGAACGCAACTTGGCCACTGCAGCTGGCAACGAATATGGCTGTAAGGCTAGTCTTCAAGTCCCAGAAATTTGACCACGTGTCTCCTTTGCTGAAAGAGCTAGGATGGATGCCGGTTGAGCAACGAATACAGGGCAAAGTTCTTACGCTGACCCACGAGGCCCGCCACGGCTTGGCTCCTTCATACCTAGCTGAATAGCTGCACCAGTTTCAGCCTCCTCGTGCCCTCAGGTCCATTATGGACAATAAATTAGCTGTTCCATTCCTCTGCTTAAGGGCCATTGGCGGCAGAAGCTTGAGCTCTGCAGGTCCTAGACTGTGGAACTCGCTTCCACACTTCTTACGCAACGGCATGTGCTCTCCTGCTGTTCCATGCCAACTCGTCAGACCAGCCTCATCCCGAGCGGCAGCAGTTATGGTAGCATCACTATCCCAGTCCTGCTTGATCTCTCAACTGCATTGACGGAATTGATCAAAATATCCTACTTGAACGACTAAGAACAACGATCGGTCTGCTAGACTTCGGTGGCTCGAATCGCACTCGTCCGATCGTCTTCAATTCGTGTCGACGCTACGATGTCTACCCTCCTGCTGCTGACTGTGGCACATCCTTTCCGGCCGTTCTGAGCTGCCACGTGCGTGCCACGTCACTTCCTCTTCGACTGCTCTCCTGTTTCAGCCTATTCCTCTCGAGTTCTCGTTGTTACGAGAGATGAAGTATGTCTGCTACCGCATGGGCTGCTGCCGCATGCTTAAAGCCGCTGAGCGGCTTTAAGCACGCATGCTTCATCTCTCGTAACAATGAGAACTCGAGAGGAATAGGCTGAATCAGGAGAGCAGTCGAAGGGGAAGTGACGTTTGTCCTCTATGGAAAGCTCTCGTGCATAACACCCACGTGAGTTTTGTGGCGTTGCAGACTGAGAGGAATTAGCCTCTGTAATCGGCTGCCACCTAGGGCAAGGTCAAGGTTTGCCTCTTTCCGTGGCCACTTCCCTTCCTGCTTTTCCGTGGTAAGGGACAAGCAGTGTCATCTGCATCACCTGCAAAAGACGACAAGGTTCTTTAATCGCCACATTTCCAGCGTGCCTCTCGAGTGCGTGTGTGTGTGTGTGTGTGTGTGTGTGTGTGTGTGTGTGTGTTCGTCTGAGAAGCTTTTGCTATTTATTGTCCTGTAACTGACGTGAGCAGCGACAAACTCGATCTGACAGCAGCGTCGCGGATTCGACTCAGTTGCCATGGCAATGCTCTATCATTTGATGGTCTGATATCTGATGATCTTTGACCGCCTCGGGGCGAGTCAGCGCGAGGTTGATGGATGTCCTCTCGGTTAGCAACGCGAGGGTCCACTGAGCACGCTCGCGTGAATGTGCCACCCCCTCCCGCTGACGTCGGCCTGGCTGGCTGCAGTAGCCAAGTCGTTGCCAAGCGTTGCTGCAATGTCGGTTGCAGCAACCTGCACGAGCTTCTACTAGAGTCCGGACGTGTCATCTTGGAGGGGGCCAGCAGCGATGGTGGTGGCGGCGGCCATTACGGCACTGAAGCTGTGCCGCTGTCCGCTCTCGGCGGTAAGCTCTCGCCGACTGAAGTGCGACAGAGGCGGCACCGCCACGCTGCCCTCCCACTGTTGTAGCGTGACGCGACCGGATGTGGTCGTTACAGCAAAGCACCTCTCGGCTTCTGGCTAGAAGCCGCTGGCGCCTTGTTGTGTAACACGTGGAGATCAAGTAGTATTTAGTCGGCTAAGCTGTGGTTCGACTTCTGCTTGGTTCTCGTGTTTATCGTTGTTCTCGTGACTTGCAGGCTCTGTCTGTCTCTGTTTGTCTGTCTCTGTCCGTCTGTCTCACTCTCTCTCACTCTCTCTCTCTCTCTCTCTCTCTCTCTCTCTCTCTCTCTCTCTCTCTCTCTCTCTCTCTCTCTCTCTCTCTCTCTCTCTCTCTCTCTCTCTCTCTTTGTCTTTGACTTCTGTCCCAACCTCTGTCTCTCTCTCCCCGCGGGCAAGTCCTTTGGTTTGGTAGCCCCCTCCTCCTTCTTTTGTTTCTCTCCCCCTCCGCCGCTGCTGCAGGGAGAAGAGGCACAATCTTTGTTTTCCACTCTGCAGCAAGTGTTCTTGGCCGTCGATCCGGGTCCTTTATCGAGTCGGGTTGTGGAATCTGACATCTGAGTCTGGTGGCACGGTGGCGGCTACCAGAGCTCAGCACCGATCGACCGACCGTGACCTCTTTGATCTTTGACTCCTGCGATTGTTGTACCTCTTGATTTATTTTTCCATTGCTGCCATCCTTGCAGCAGGCGTGTGAGAGGATGCCAGAAATGTGATGGGGCAAATATATAATTGTTTTTCATTCCATTTCAGGTACGATCGCCGAGTCTGTGTTCGAGGACATCAAAGGTAAAACCGAGTCCACAGCTTGGTACTGGCACGGCCAGCCAGCCATGCGCACAGGCGTGCCTGCCTGCCGCGCGCACACGCTTATGAATGTGCATGCACTCTCAAAAGCAGCCGTGTCAGCAGTCTGGGAGGGGGCCGTGCCCTGCTAAAGCTAAGTGCCCTGAGCAAGTGGCCGCTCTGCGTGCATGCACACCTTCAATCGCTTCGAGTCTGCTGCAGAAGCACAAGCTGCCGCCCAATAGGCTGTGCCACAGTCGTCGGCACGCGTGCCGCTGGCTGTCTCAGTCACACTGCCTTTGCCACGCCTCTTTCGAGCTACTGGCTCGCAGCAGCGGAATGCTAAAGGTCAGGTCGGTGTGGGAGGGGGTTGAGATCGCGGCAGCGCGCTGTCGCTGTCTGTCCGCCTCTGCGCAGGGTCGCTGCCGGCTAAAGAAGCGCCGGTGCAGCATTGGTTGCGGAGGTACACGAATTGCTGGGCGTGCGTTGCTAGGCGCTGCGGCAGCGATCAGCTGTCAGCGACGCCGGTGCAGTTGGCGCCGGCGGTCTGGCCGCACGCTACACCCGCACGCTCGGCGGCAGGCCGTCGGCGTGCTCTCTCTCTCTTTATCTCTCTCTCTCTCTATCTCTCTCAACCGTGCGCCGGCTGCTCCTTTTCCTTTGTCTTGTAGTGCGAGCATGTTTCGTGACGACTCAGGAGCGTGCACAGCGCCTGTCTCGGGTTCGAGTGCAGGAGCACGGCGTGGAGGTGCGCGAGTTCACTCAGGCAAGTGCCGGCAACTCCCCCTCCCCTCCCTCCCCCTTCCTGCCTCTTTTGTTCCTGCCTCGCCTGAGCCGCCACGCTCAGCTCAGCGCTTGAGCCGCGGTGCTGACCTGACCCGCCCGGCCCTGTGTGCTGCTTCTTTTGCCTAGGCTCCGGAGCCCGTGCCATCGGTCGAGTACCCTCTGGACGGCCGCAGGCGTCTGCTGGTGAGCGGGCGGGTCAGGTGAGCAATGTCTGCGAGGCCGCTGGGCATGGGCTACTCATCCTGCTGATGCTGCTGCTGCTGCTGCCGTGTGCAATCTCAGCCAGAGAGCATTCCTCGCTGGGCTGCTGCCTGGGCGGCTCATTTTCCTCCTGCATTTTGTCATTTTCCTGCCTCTGGGCCCCCTGGGTCGTTCGATCGTTGGCCGGTTAGGCCCGCCCGCTGGGTAGTAGCTCAGGGCTAAGGCGCTTGTGTTTCGAGCCGCCCAGGTTGTGGGTTCGAATAGTGCAGTCTTTAGGCAATCAGGTATATATTCAGAAGGCAGAGTTCAGTAAAGAGCCCTCTGAGGCTCGTCTGCTGCTGTATAAATGAGGCCGTTGAATCGGCCTTGACCTTGACGTACACAGCTGCACACAGACAGGACAGGACAGGTAGGTGCGTACTGATGTGTTTGCATCCTGGACACTCTCGTGTACATTGCTTGTGCCATCCATTGCATTTTGCATGTTTGTTCGTTTGCCGGCAGGGTCAGGGCCATAGTCAAGGCCATAGTTATACCTGGTGACTCGGGCTCCAGTGACACTGGTTTCGAGAAGACAGGCTGCCACTGCAGGCCCACACACGTGACACGGACACGTGCCTAGACACGCGCATTGACGCTTCGCAGCCTCGAACCCGCCGCGTTCTGACGATGTACACTATATGTCTGCAATGGCTCCTCGCTTCACATTGTTAAGATTAAATTACGTTAAAGCAAGCATGTTAGTTTCGGGCGAGCGAGGCCTCATTGAGGACTCGGGCGACGGCCGAGCTCACGGAAGGCCGGGCTCGGCCATAGTGGAATTATCGCGTGGAAGCAGCGCGTTGCGCCTCGACAGAGAGTAGGTTCGTTCTCCTTTGTGTGCTATGCACATGAGTCTTATATATTTTTTTTTCGTGTCGTCACCGACCGATCGACCGGAGCGAGCCTCCTTTGCAGCAAAGTGTGTAAAAAGTGTAAAAAGCCTCGAAAGAAAGATTCGGCAACTCATCCGTGTTAGGAAAGTGCTTGGAAAGTCGTTGTCCATTGTTGCTGTTATTTCCATCGCTCTTCTCGGCGACGAGCCTGTCGAAGCACGCCTCTGCTCTGCTTTTAGGGAAGAGGCGTGCGAGATTCTCTTCGAGCTCGACTCGGAGGAGAAGTCGCTCGCTACCCTGCTGCTCGACGCTCTGGTCGAGGTGAGGGCTACGGCCGCAGCGGCGGCGGCGGTGGCGTCCGTGTCTGTACGACTCGCTGTCGGGGCCAGGATTTAAGCCAAGGACTTAAGACTTGGACTTTGGCATCGGCTGCTCTGGCTGCTACCAATCGTAAGAATGGTGCTCCGTGTGGTGTGTGTGTGTGTGTGTGTGTGTGTGTGTGTGTGTGTGTGTGTGTGTGTGTGTGTGTGTGCGCTGGCAGGCCTCCCGTAAGTCCGACGTTCTTTTGTCACTCTGCCAGTCCAGGGGAGGAGGATGGAGGGAGGGAGAGATGGAGCTAACGAGAACGCTAATTACACTTCCCCCTTAAGGTTATCTCATGCATGAGGTGCTCTTGCACTTGGCCGAGCAGGCAGAGAGCATTCGAATGCTCTTGAACAAGAGCAGCGCTCAACTTTAACTCTTGTCTACGGTGAGCCGCGATGGCACACCAGGTAAGGCGGCTGCTTTTTACGACCTTGGTCGTGGGTTCGCATCTTGCGCTGGGCAATCCTATATTGCCGCTGTAAGCGGTGGTGATAGCCGTAATGTCACTTAAACAAAAGAGGGGCTGTTGAATCAGCTAGTATTTTTTCCATGTTCGAATGATCGGTCTGCACATCGAACCCCTCCACCCGTGACCTATGGCCTGACCTCTCTAAGGATCGATCCTGGGGATGTGGACGCTGACTCTCAGGGCAAAGGTTTCCAGAACCTTCTCCGAGTCGTCGGTAGCACCAGCATCTGCTGCCGCTCCTTGACCCGGCCCCTCTGCCACTGGCTTCCGGCCGGGTCGGCGCACCCTGCCAGCCACATATGACGGTAGCAGTTGCGACGCAGCGACACAGCGAGCGACTTCGTTCAGCATCGGGTCAGCATGGGGGCAGAGCGGAAGTGCGCCCTCTGGGCTGCCGCTGCCGGCGCATTGTGCCGTGCCTAAGCAGCTCGACAGAAGCGCCGGTGCTGTGCTGGTGCAGGTACTTGCAGTGCTGGCTGTGCAGCTTGAGAGGCTGCTGAAGCCCTAACGGCTGACGCCTTCCTCGGACACTGTCAAGCTGCAAGCAGCAGCTTGCACTCTCTTTCTCTCTCTCTCTCTCTCTCTCTCTCTCTCTCTCTCTCTCTCTCTCTCTCTATCTTTCTCTATCTTTCTCTCTCTCTTGCTCTCCTCTAAGCGGCAGCCGTCGAACTGAGCTTGCTGCTGCTGCTGCTGCTGCTGCTGCTGCTACACTGTGCGCCCTGGCGGTGACGCTGCCGGCCTCGCTCGTCGTTGCCTCTCGCTCTCACTCACCCACTCACTCACGCTCACTCTTTGTTGCTTGCAGAGTCCTGTGGACGCTAGGCGAGCGCTCGCAGAGAACGTGGTGCTAGTCGGCGGCACGGCCATGCTGCCCGGCCTCAGGCCGCGCCTGGCCGCCGAGCTGCGCACCCTGCTGAGGCTGCCCTACTACGAGCACCGCCTGCCGGCCACAACGGCGTTCAAGTTCCACCGGCTGCCTGTTCAGGAGAACTGCGCCTCGTGGCTCGGAGGTAAGCACCCTTTGCAGGACCTTTTTTCACGTCGGCAGCCGCCAGCCGGACGGCGCCCGGTGCTGCCGAAGCAGCACCGACTAGCTACTCCCTTGGCCGACTGCGACTTATGCCGACTGCGACTGCCGCACTCGCGAGTCGTTCTTCCGCAGGCGGCATAGGGGGCGCCGCCGCCGGTGTCACGATTCGGCTGCGCGGCGTCGTGAAGCCAGTTGCTTCGTGAAGCACGTTAAACCCTGGGCTAAATCGTTTGTGCACCGTGAGTGTCGGTGCGTGCATCTGGATGGGGTGGTTGGTTGCAGGCACTTGATTCCACCGTCAGAGGAACCGAGGAGTAGAAAAAATAGCATATCCGTGTGGTGCACGGCACGCTGCCTCTCCTGCGATCGGTCGATCCTGACTCGATCCGCTGTTCAGCCCACAGACTAGCAATCCCCGCTGCGTCCTCAGAGCGAGGCCTGCGAAATGTGGTCAAATTCCGTGCTGTCGCTCGGCCTCGTTGGGACGCCAGGGACAGAGCAGTTGGTTGGGCAGCAGCAGCGTGGCGAAATGTCTGCTCAACCAGTGCGTTCGCCAGAGGGTGCATTTTACATCGGCGGCAGCAGCGCAGCGGTGTGACTGGAGCCGCTAGGGTGCGGTACGGTTAAGGCTCGCTGTCTCCTTGTACCCAATGCCTTGAGCAGTCTGGCCAGAACCGGCGGTAAAGCATCTGACCACCGAGGTCAGGGCTCTAGCGCATGGATGCTACTACGATCGGCCAAATGTAGCCTTCAGTCGAGACCGTAATATCCAGCGAGACTAGTCGGGCGAGTCGCGAAGATGCTGCAACTTCATGAGTGTAGGGCAGTGCCTATATACGTGGGACAAGCGATCTCATAGCAAGTAAGGTGCTAGCTCTTTGCGACCGACTTCGAGTGACCGAGGTCGTGGGTTCGAATCCCGCACAATGGGCGATCCTCTATTGCCAACTGCAAGCGGTGGTGACAGCTGCTAAGGCTCCCCTGCCACTATACAAATGA
The DNA here is from genome assembly GCA_009760855.2 of Cristatella mucedo. Taxonomy (NCBI): domain Eukaryota; kingdom Metazoa; phylum Bryozoa; class Phylactolaemata; family Cristatellidae; genus Cristatella; species Cristatella mucedo. The sequence goes on from WPIO01000088.1 coordinate 1,405,286, forward strand.
AGCTGATAACAACTCGACGCTTCTGCAATCAGAATGCATTCAGTGGTGCTTCCAACCTATCATGGCAAATTGAGCACCTCCTGACCTCCGCTACAGAGGCAACCTGCATGTGATTGCAGTCCCTTCCCCTCCTTGGGTGATGCAAGCACTGCAGCAGCAGCAAAAGAGTTTATTTAAAAGGAAAACGTTTGCGGAACTTTGAGTGCAGTGCATGACCGCTGTGCGTTACCGAAAAGTCTGCAGACGACGACCCCCCCACCACGGGGGGGGGGGCCTCGGTATTTTCATGATTGCATAATCGCGACTCTGCAGCCTTAAATGTGATGGTGCACTCCTGGCCGTGGTGTCGTCGTGATATGAATCCGAGCTACCAGTTCAACAATTCCCCTCTAATTCAGCCAACTTGCCAATGCTTTTATTTCCTTACCCTTTGAGCTTTTGATCGTTTGCTCCCCAGATCATTTGATCGGTAGATATTTTGCTCCTCTGATCTTTTGATCTCGCACACCCTGACACGTAACCATGGCCTATAGTGCTGCTAGAACGGACCTAATGTATCAGCAGAAGACTAGCAATGCTAGCTAGCACACAATCGATCTCGTGTCAAGGACCATCATCCGACCGCCACCGACCGCCGGGGGGGGGAGATGTACCTAACTAATGTCTGAATCCATGAAGCCAAGGTCGGCGAATTTTTTGCTCATTTTTTGGCACCACCGTGCGCAGTCAGTCCATCAAGTGTTGTGAGCTAGTGGCACCGTGAGATGCAACAATGGTTGTCTGCTGCTGCTGCTGCTTCTGTACCCGGCATATTGCCCTCCTCTTGGCCGACATGTTTGAGATGCTCTGTGGAAAGGACCCCATGTAACACCCCACTCAACTGCGAATGTCAGCTGCCATCTGGAGTCAGCCTGGCACCGACCGACCGACCGGCACGCTGCAGGGAAGCACTCTGAGAAGTGCTGCAGGGAAGCGCTCTGGGATTCTTGGATGAGTTCTGTGGCACAGTGGCCGCTGGCGATCGGCTGCTGCTGGCTGACTCTCTGCTTTCCCGACCTCTGACCCCGGCATGTCTCTTGACAGAGAGTCCTGTCTGTCTGTTTGTCTTGTCTGTTTTTCTGTCAGACTCGCGGGCTCAGGGTTTAGGCACCCATGTGCATGTGGGTCAGCTCTGTGCCGACTTGTGGGATACCAAAGCACAATCAGAATGGGATCATCTATCGTTTAGTGTCGTTGCACTCCAGGTTAATTAATGGCAGCTGCCGATCAAAAGTCTGGTGCTGGTTTGGTTAACCTGCTCACTCAGCCGACTGAAGCCAAGGTGAATGTATATTGACTTTAATCACGACATCTCCTGATTTGACCACATTTAAAAAGATACTAGAAACACATCTATTTATGACAGCATTTAGTGGGTCCCCGTGATTCGTCCTTTATATGTTTGTTCGTGCCGACATTGTGCATGCTGCCACTAACCACACTTGCATGCTGACATTGTGCCTGTTGCCCTTAACCATGTTATACGTTGTTTATTGACCATGCTACCACTAACCATTCGATCGTGCTTCCTCTGCAGCAAATGTGAAGTGCCTAGAAAGATATTTGAGTTATCTGAGCACGTTGTATCTGATGTATCATTATTATTATTATTATTATTATTATTATTATTTGATGACCCGGGTGCTCGAGCCCTGTGGCATATGTGAAGCGCCTGAATTGAGTAAGTTCTCTTAGAGCACTATACAAATGAATTAGTATTATTAAAAGACCCTCTAGTAAGTCGAGTGTGCTGGCCAGTTTTCTGTCAACAGCTACTGAGGCAGTTGGCACCGCAGCCTGGAAACCGTGTTGCGTGCGTGCTCAACTGCCTAATCGTTTTACCAGCTTAAGTTGCTGCACTTGGTGCTTGTCTGCACGTGGCAGTCATCGGTAGCCCCTCCCTCCCTGAGTAACATAACATGCCTGCCTTAAGTTCCTTCCATCTGCCCAAGTACCCTAGTACTCTGGATGAACTCATTCGACCCCGCCCCTCCTCACAGGCACCAAGCTCCCACGCCTGATATGGAACAGCAGGCTGCCAGCCAGCCCTCCCGAGCTGTTGTGCCTTTAGTATATGCTGTCGGCTGAATCACTCCATGTATTAGGCACACCCCATCAGCAGGAGTCAGCATGAGTCAGCCTGTACAGAGTAGCACCGGGTGGGTGGGTGCAGTTCCCTTGCACGGCAGCTGCTGGACTCCCCCTCCATTTGATCAAGATTTTGTGTGACGAGTGTCCGAGCTGCTGCTGCACACTTTGAGAGACCGGGTGGGAGGCTTGATCGGGCTTCCATACATCACGTTGGTACAGACCTTGGACGACTCACGATGCACAAGCCCCCCCCCACCCTCAGAACAAGTGCCGGTTGCCAGAGAGCCATCTCTCTGCCGGGGGAGGGGGGCTAGCATGCACGGTCGTGCTATTGCCTCTCTCTGCTGCTTTGGCAGACAGCTTTTGCAGGCAGCTGCTCGGACGTGGCAGCTGCCGCGGTTGGTTTACATGGTTGGTTTACGAGTGCACTCCCCAAGAGCTTCCGGCCTCATGTTTGTGGCCCTACGTGTTGACGTTCTGCCAAAACAGTCCTCAAGACCAGAGAGAGAGAGAGAGAGAGAGACAGACAGACAGACAGACAGAGAGTTCTTTGCATCTGATGCCATCATTTTCCTGGCACGCTGGCTGGCGCTCACCTAAAACCGGCATTGTCGAGTGTGCAGTTAGTTAACTGTGTCCTTTTGTTCGTCGTCAATCTTATCTAGGTTCAGCCTGGCATGCCAGTGGGTCAAATCGAGGCCTAGCTCGGCCAGTACCTTGTGCATATCGATAAAGTGGCTCGGTAGGAGAGGCTGCATGCCGAGGAGAGGTATGCGGAGGCTGTCACCGAGTCTGCTTTGCTTGGGTACCAGATGAGGCCACCGGCACCCTGTTGTGCGAGAGACAGACAGACAGACAGACAGACAGAGAGAGAGAGAGAGAGAGAGAGAGAGAGAGAGAGAGAGAGAGAGAGAGAGAGGCAGAGAGAGAGAGAGAGGCAGAGAGCTGGGCGGATGCGTGATGGTACAGACATCGCTGGTCCATAGAAAGCAGAGCTGGAAAGAGAAGCAGAAGGAAGGAATGGGAGCAAATTGCACCGTCGAGCCGAGAGAGACAGAGACAGAGATGGCTGCTGCACGTCAGACTGCTTCCTTCGGAGCAGCCGCTTTCCGAGTGCAGCCTGAATCCCTGCTGAGAGAAGCGGGACACGAGGTGGCTGACCATGTTGGTCCTTGCCGCTAGTGTTCGGGACAGGCAGGCCAATATTCTGCGTGCAGAAGAGGATTAGTAGCCAAGAGACTGTTGCTATGCTAAACTCTGAAACGACTGCAGCAGCATCTGGCTGCCCGCCCGGCAGGATTGGAGCTCGGGCGATTGAGAGAATCGCTCGTTTGTAATTCTTAAGCCGGTCGACAGCAGGATGTGCGCGCGCCTGCAGTGGCTGCCACCTCTGCTGGCAGCCATTTCGACAGACAGGGAGGGACAGCAGGGAGTTCACAGCCGCCTGCTCGCCGAGCCCGCAGGGGCGGCAGCCGGTGGCCACGCGAGGCACGTGAGGACACACTGACTGCAGACGGGCAGCAGCCGAACGGGGGGGGGGGGCACCGAACGGAGCTGCGTTCCAACGGAGCTCCGGTGCTAGGGCAGCGACTGCTACAGCGCTCCGTGCGGCTCGGTCAAGGTTGGCCCAGGTCACGTGCACTGGCCACAGAGCAACAGCCTTGTCGTTGGAGCCATGCTTGCTGCCGCTGATTCCGGCAACCGGACGGGAGCCGTCGGGCACTTCTTCGAATTGGGCATCAGCGACAAGTGCTGCAAGGCCATCCGGCGGGGGAGGGGGGTGGTGGCTGCTGCTGCTGCCGAGAGTGCTGGCCACAGGGGCTCGGCAGCTGCAAAACAGCTGCGTCCAGGCTGGCAAAGCGCTCGCGAACCGCCCGCCGTCTTCAATGCCGAGTGAGTGTAGCCAGCCCAGCGGGGAGGGGGCGGAGCGTGGTGGCAGCCGTGCAAAAAGTAAGCAAAGAATAGGAAGTAACAAATATGAATTTGCTCTGGTGCGTGGGCCGGCCGGCGTTTCATCGGTCGGTCGCAAACTGCCGAATTATGACCCCCCCCTTGCAGTTGAATCCAACGTCGGCAGCTTGAGCACATTGAGCACATGGCTAAAAGAAACAGCCCAGTGGCCGGAAAAAATCGGCTTCGCTGAACGCTTGCTTGTGAATGGATTCAGAGCGGCCGCTTTGCTCCCTCAGCTGTGGCCATACGCGGTAGAACAAGATGGCGCCGTCCTGGGCCACCGCACCGAGCTCAGTGTCAGCAGCAGTCTCGTGCTGGCAGCACCGGCCTAAAATATAAAGGTGCGATTCGGCGGAAGCTGTGCGTCGGTTTCCTGTGCGACCAGTCTGTCGGGCTTAAGCTAATGTTGGAAAATGCACTAGACGGTGAAGTGCCGGAGCGGCTTTTGTCTGGCTTTTTGCTGTCTGCGCAGAGGTCAATCTCGCAAGGTCAAGCCATCACTAACCACATTTGCATGCTGACCCTGTGCATGTCACCCCTAACCATGTTATTCATTTCGTTTGTTTTTTCAAGCATGATCTTACTTACCATTCAATTGCATTTCACTTTGCAGCAAATGTAAAGCGCCTAGAGAGAGATTAAGTTCTCTGAGGGCGCTTTATCAAGTACATTATTATTATTATCACTGTTTGAGCGGCTTATCCGCCATAAATTCCCAAATCAAGTACGTGTCGGCCAAATACTAAAATCGGTGCTTGTAGGGGATGCAGATTCCAATGGCAGCTTTTCGCAGATATTTGGGCATTTGCCAAGGAGCTGTCTGCCTCGGGTTGCCCCCCTCCGACCTTGGCCTTGGGGGCTGCAGCAGCTAAGTCTGCTGCAGCCCCCAAGGGTAATGGCTAGGGGAATGGGGCAACATTTACCAACATTAGCAATGGTTTACCCGGCACGTGACAGGAACTAACCAATCTGTCGCTAGTTTTCTTCCTTATTGCTGCTGCCCTCCTTCTCATGCACCCTTTCTTCTTCCGGTCTAATCTTCCTTCTTCCAGTTTAACCTGCCTCTTTCCGGTGTAACCTTCCTCTTTTGCATTCAGTCGCTTCCTCTTTCCGGTTTAACCTCCCCCTTTCCCGTGCAGCCGTCCTCCTTCTTCCGGTCGCAGCTTTAACAATGATAATAATAATACACTTGATAAAGCGCCCTTGTATAACTCAAAATCTCTTTCTAGATGCTGTCGCGCATGTCGTGGGCGTCTGCTGACGGCTGGCCATGCCTCCTTTTTCAGCATCCATATTCGGAAGCACGGAGGCGCTCGTCAACTGGTCGGTCGCGCTGCAGCAGTACAAGCACTCTGGCAAGATGCCGGACTGGCCCAACAAAAACGCCGCCGCAGCCTGTTCGGTGGCCCAGCAGCAACTGCCTGCAGCGCGCAGCAGCTGAATGCCGACCAGGCCTGGCCACCTGGAGGGACCGGTGGCCCCCCCCCCCCTGTCAATCGGTCACGAAAGAGAAGAGTCCCTAATCACGAGCTGTCACGTGGGCAGGCTGCCTGCTCCTTGCCACCTCTCTGCACAGCTGTCTGCTAGCTGAAAGCAAGAGGTCTACCGCCTGCACGTGCCGAGCTGGTGACTCGTTGGACTCTTTGGCCAGGAGTTTTGATAGCCAAGGCACACGGCCAGCCGTCGGAGGCGGCGAAATGTCTCGGCAGCTGTGGCATTAGAATAAGCGACGCCAGCAGCGTGGCGGAAGTGGACCTGCACCCACCGGATGTGGCTGGCTGACGCTGCTTCCGGTCGCGTTAGCCGCCGGCGGCATCTCGAGTTCGCGAAAAAGAGAAGCCGAGCACGTGCTCGGCCTCGAGACGGCCGCGACCCGGGGTAGCAGACGGCTGTACGAATACACTGCTACACAGTCGAGTTTGACCATTGCTGCCATCGCCACGCGCGCTTAGCTGCTACCACCGCTACCACGTGCAGCGCACAGAGGCCACTGCCCGTTTATTCGATTCACGAACGCGAGGTGCGCGTAAAACTGCAGACAAGACCGAATTATTGAATGAATGCATGCTACGTCCCTGGTCGGTGCTCGCTCGCCCTGCCGCAGCCGGCTTCAGCCGGCCGCCTTCAAGGGAACGCCAAAAAAAAAAAAAGAGAAAAGCGGGCTACGTTACAAGCGAGCATCGGCAGCAGCGCGGCACTGCTAGGCGCCGTTCGACTATCGGCTAGGACCGGTGAGCGCACGACGAGGATTGAGAGAGAGAGAGAGACCGATTCCTCCTCCACGTCCCTCGATCCGGTCGATCGCCCACGATCGCCCACGATCGAGGGACTGGTGCGCCCGAGCAGGCGGCGATCGTGGACGTGGCAATGTCTCACACCGCCGCGGGGGCGTGCCGCTGCGGCAGCAGCAGGCTCGAAGTCCTGCGGCTGCCGTCGTCTCTTGCCACCTAATGGCGGCGCCGCCGTGTGGCGCCGCCCGGCAGCTCACGCATGCAGGGCAGGGCCACGCCTCCCTCGCACAAACACTTAAAAGAAGAAGCACGTGCGCTTTTATAGTTTACGTCCCTCCTGGGACGTGCGCGGGGGGCGCGGCTGCAGTAGCTGGCGGTCGAGTCGGCATGCCGTGCCGGGCGCGCCTCGTCCTCATCCGTTGTCGCACGCAGTTGCGGCAGGTGGCCTGCCGCCCCGGCGGCCGGCCACCGAGCGACGGACGACATTGCTCAGATCTTCTGCACTTTCTCGCCGACGATGACCGGGTTGTGCTTGCGTATCAGCTCGGCGCCGTGCTCCTTGTAGTCGAAGCAGCAGCCGTGCTTGTCCGAGTAGCGGTGCACGCTGCAGTACAGTCCCCCGCATCGGCACTCGAATCCTGCACAGGGGCCCGACAACGGAAAAGGTCGGTCGGTTTTGGTCACGTGACTTCCGGCGAGCCCGGTGCCTCGGTCAGCCGCAAGATCAAAGGCCAGACACGGCTGCTCGGCGCCTGCTGCTGCTGCTCGCGCAGTCGCAGCGCATGGAGCTAGCTTGCTACTGACCTGTGAGGCCGACTTTTTTCCGGCACGTGGTACAGCGGTTGGTCTTCTTCTCCTCCGGCTTGCCTGCTCCGCTGCCTTCAGCAGCAGCAGCGCTGCCGCCGGGGCTCTCACCAGCGAAGCAGCAGCTGCTGCTGCTGCTCTCGTTGCACTCGGCCGCTCCCGCAGCGCCGCCTCCGTCGTCTGCTGACGATGCAGCTGCGGAGGCACGCGGCATCATGCTGACCGTGGGAGCCGCCGTATCGTAGGTGGGCTGCAGCAGCTGCGCGGCGGCAGCCAACGGCTTCCTCTCGGCCGGCGACTCGGCAGCTGCTGCTGCTGCTGCAGCTGCCGCCGCTGCGGCGGCGGCGTTGGGGCTCGTGCGGCCGCTGCCCGGCGACGCCTGCTGTTGCTTGCGCTTGACGGCGTCCCGGTAGCACTTGGAGCAGAGGCCCTCAAAAGCCGGGCTGCTGAAGAAGCCGCATCCGGTGCGGCAGAGGGTCGGCGGGGGAAGATCTTGGTTGCCGTTGTTCTCCATGCGAGCTGCTAGCGGCGGCGGCCTGCAGCACGACACACAGTACACACTCGGGTCTCGCTCGACCAGGCTGTGCAGGCAGCTGGCACTCGGGGGGGGGGGCGATGGCTCAGCTCTCTCTCTCTCTCTCTCTCTCTCTCTCTCTCTCTCTCTCTCTCTCTCTCTGCTCTCTCTCTCTCTCTCTGCTCTCTCTCTCTCTCTACTCTCTGCTCCCTCTCTACTCTCTACTCTCTCTCTCTCTCTCTCTCTCTCTCTGCTCTCTCTCTCTCTCTGCTCTCTTTCTCTCTCTGCTCTCTTTCTCTCTCTCTGCTCTCTCTCTCTCTGCTCTCTCTCTCTCTCTCTGCTCTCTCTCTCTGCTCTCTCTCTCTCTCTGCTCTCTCTCTCTCTCTCTGCTCTCTCTCTCTCTCTCTCTGCTCTCTTTCTCTCTCTCTCTCTCCGAGCTGCGTGCTGAGCTAGCAGCTGCGACTGGGCAAAGCAACCGTTCTCGGGTGGGGGGGTGGTGGTGCAGGCACTGTTCACTCTGGGAGAACATCTGCCAAAAAAGCTCGCTCAGCTAAAAGCTAGAGCAGGAACGGCACACTACAGCGCCCAATGGCGCGACTTGCAGTGCCTTGGGTGCCTCGCGGATGCAGGCGACGTCGTCGCTGGCTGCTGGTCACGATGCTGGTCAGCTTAAGCTTACTGAGCTAGCGTCCAGCGATTCCTGGCAGCTAGCTAGCTAGCTAGCAGGGCAACCGGACGGAGCGAGCAAACCAAGCGTCTCGCGGTTCAGAGATCGGAGTTCGGGCGTGCCATTAAGAACATCCGGTACAACAGCCGTAACGATGGCTAAGCCATCATCAACAAACAGGCTGGTGCGAAGAAGAGTGCGACCGTATGTCGATGGCCGGCCGCCAATCGCGCACACGAGCGACAGCTAGCGGTGCTGCGACCGATGATACGCGCGAGGGCCGAACGTCGGCAAACGTTCGCCCGCCTGGCGCTCGCGAGAAAGAGCGCCGCGGCACGGCAGTTTCCGGCCACACCTAGCCAGCTGCGTAAGCAGCCACCGACAGGCATTCGCTGCGCCCGGCGCGGCCGCGTCTTTGTGGAGGGTTGGTGCGGGCCGATCGAAGTGCAATTCATGACTGTACCGGAAGTAAAGAAGTAGAGAAAGTACCGGAAAGAAGCGGGAAAACGGGCGAGGTCCAGCGGCGGCTGACGACGCAGGAGCAAAGGAGCTGGGGCGACCGTCGGCGCGTCGGGCGGCGGCGGCGCGCTCTACAACCAACTGGACCTCGCCCGACGACGATTGTGAGAAAGCGCTCGTCACGCTAAAATCTGGGGAGCGACAGGGGCGCGGAGGAAACTTGCGGCAGTGCGCGAGGCGCCCGCGATCGAGCGAATTAAATATGGCTGACGCGCGGGTGCAACCCACAAAGGCCTACTTAGAAGAGGGTCGCGCAGACCCGGCCACCCCGCTCGCGCGTCGCAGGCGACGTACGTACGTACGGTTCGATCAAGCTGCTGCTGCCGCGACGGGTTGCCGCTATCTATCTATCCAGCCCAGCGAAGACTCGCGAGCACCAAACGCAGCGACGGACCAGATGCGACGGAGGCGGATACGCCGTAGCCAGCAGGAATGAGGTCACGTGAGGCGACCGGATTTTATATCCCGTCTCCTGGCAAATGGTAGGCTTGTGTGACGTCACAAAGGGGTGTGACTCACTCGCCAGCGTCTCGCGAAGGTAGGGGAGGTCGCGCGCGGTCGGATGAGTGGGCGCCGCCGCTGGCCTTCGGCGGGTGGCGGTAGCGGTCGCTAATCGCACTCCCTCCACCATCACCACTTCCGCCAAGTGGTAAGCGATGGGGAGGGCGGCCATTCGCAACAGCCAAGTGGTCACCACGGCGTCTGATGGCGAACGGGTGGCGCGCTCGAGCGCCGGGCAAGAGAGAGAGAGAGGACAGCGTCCCCTGCGAACCGCGACGCGGGAGGCCGCCGTCCGCTGTTGGCGGCGGGGCTGACCTCGGCGATCAGTGCGTCGACGGGGCGTGGCTGCGGTCGGCCGCCACCGCGGCCGCCCTCTGACGAGCGAATGCAGCGGCGCGCTGACGCCGCGGCCGACGGAACGAACCCGCGAGACGACGACATTCGGTTGCATGGACGGGATACACACACTGCACTCACTGGCAGCGAGCGCAGCGCCGCCGTGGCGCTGCGCTCGCTGCCAGTGCATACACTTTGGTGAGCCGTGAGGTCACACTAGGTAAGGCGGTCGCTTTCGCGACCTCGGTCGCGAGGTCGTGAAAGTTCTATTCCTGCGGTGGGCGCGATCCTGTATCGCCACTGCAAGCGGTGGTGATAGCCTGGTAAAGGCTCTTCTGTCGCTATACAAAAAGAGGCTGTTTAATCAGCTAGGATTTATTATTATACTTTTATTATTTATTATATTTATTTATTATATATTATTATACCATTATATATTATTGCATTATTATATTATATTATTGCGTGTTGTTATTTTTATTATTATTATATTTATTTATTTATATTATACATTTATTATACATTTGTTATTAATTATATATTTATCATTAAACAATGGTCTCACTTTCTCCACTTTCACCCTCCTCCATCCCCTCTCGCTTGTTGTAAAGCTGCTCCGACGAAGCAGCTGCTGCGGCGAAGCCACTGAGAGTCGAACGATCGAAGCCAGAGAGAGTCGAACGATCGACGCTGCGGCGAAGCAGCGACCCGTTTTTGTCCATTTAGGCTGCCAGTCTATTCTGCTGGCCACTGAGAGTCGAACGATGCGCGTGAAACAAAGCATAGCGTACGGCCCAAACTTTAAGTGATTTGCATGAAACATAAAGCGGAGCACAAGTGAACGACTTGGTCTTGAATAAATATTGTCATTTAAAAATAGGTTGCGACACACCGGGTTCCTAATCTTCGTTGTTTATGAACATCTCACTCGAAATACTGTTGCTTCCCTATCCCTCTTTCGTGTATCTTGACTAATACAAACATATAATCAGAAAATTACTTAAAAAATTGATTAATCCATAAGTTTACCATTAGAAATTGAAAACTGAAACTTTCATACTTCATTTATTTCATTCATACTTTATTCATTTATTCATTTCAAGCATAAGTTTTACTGGCAGGTTAGGTCTCCAGCTTCTGTAAAAATATGTAATCTACGATATTGGACTGCTTCGTATGGCTATTAAAACAACGTTTATCACAAATGTGTGAAAAACTTTAATCTATCGAGGGCTGACTGGGCTTTGTCTTCAGCGTTTCGACACCAACCGCCGGTTTTTCCTTTGCGAACTCCGTTTACAGCGTCGTGAGTGGATGCGGAAACTGCGTTGGCATCCTGCATCTTTTGTCATTGTCAGTCGTGAGCGTCGCAGTTGCCACATCACGCCACTTCTCACCGACCTGCACTGGCTACCAGTCAAGCAACGGATTGACTTCAAGGTTTTGTCGCTCACTTTTAGGTCCCTTCATTCTATGGCTACAGCCTATCTCTCCGATATACTCCCCCATCAGGCCAAGCATCGTACCACCCGCTTTTCGGCATCCAACAGTCTAGAAATACCTCGTTTAAACCTTAAATCCTTTGGAGACCGTGCATTTAGTTCGTATGCTCCCAAAGCCTGGAACTCCCTCCTAACCTGCGTCAGAACATCCCCTGACCTGACCACATTTAAAAGGAACTTAAAAACACACCTATTTAGGACAGCATTTAGTGGGTCCCTGTGATACGTCCTTGATGTGCTTATGCGTGCTGACACTGTGCACGCTGCCACTAACCACATTTGCATGCTGACCCTTTGCATGTCACCCCTAACCATATTATTTATTTTGTTTGTTTTTCAAGCATGGTTTTACTTACCATTCAATTGCTGTAAAGCGCCTAGAGAGAGATTAGGTTCTCTGAGGGCGCTTTATCAAGTGCATTATTAATATTATTGTTATCTTTAACATGACAGGTACAACTGAACATGGGGATTTCTGGTTTTTGTATAGACTTTGATAGTTTTGTATAAAATTATTAATTAATTCACTTTGTGCATGGGGTCTTTGCGTGGATCCGGGTCCCCGCCAATTGGTTCAAATATCACCTATCACACAAAACCTTTATTAACGACCTAACCTTATCTTCATTCAGCACAAGATATAACTAGTTTCAAGAAATAAAGCTGTTGAATACAGCTGCTGCAAATCAAAAGGACGAAGCAATGCTTGTTCCCTCGTATAACTGTAATGAGGTAGAATTATATTCCTTAAAAATCGGAAAATAATTTTTCAGTGACAAATAATTAGTAATGCCAATCCAAAAAATAAAGAAAAAAATCAATCCTATAAAAATTCATACGATTTGAAAGCTCAATATTTTTCTGTAATTTATAAAACCAATTTGCTGGATCCATAAATTTTAGTAATTAGTCGATCTGCTGCTTGCCTGGTAGCTAGTGCAGGTCGGCGAGAAGTGGTGTGATGTGGCACCTGTGACGCTCACGACAGACGAGCCTAGCTGCAAAGTTTTGCACCAGCTGTAAGCGCCTTATTGCACATACCGGTAGGCCAGCAAGCAGCGATTACAGAAGTCAAGACGGGATGTCGCATATGACCTTACCCTTGACCTACCCTTATTCCGACACTTGTACATAGATTGCCGTCGTGTACTCGCAGAGTATCGCCGGTAATGGATTTTTCAATTTGAAAATTAAGGATCATAGATGCTTGTACGAAGGCTGCATAGCCACGCCTCCTCTGTAATGACTCACAGAGCTCCAGTGTCGCAAAGAACGACAGGCCATCCGCTTCACTGAGAGATAATTTCCGCAGTGTTTAAATACGCCTTTAAATAGCGTGCTGATCGCAAAGCCTGCCGACCGCTACGTAAAAAATCAGTGCCCAATTACTTGTTCAATTTTTAACTATGAGAACGCAAATTGAAGGTACGTATTCAAAGCAGTACCTTAATTCCCCAGTTTTTAATTTTGACATGACGCTCATCGTAGCTGCGTTGTCGAAATCATGTAAATACGGCAAATGTAAGCCCGACGTCGGCGACTTTTGTTTCCGGACGGGACGGACTCACTCGAATTAATAGAGATCAGATTCTTTAACGGCAATACACAAGTGAATTATACGTACAGGTTTATATATATATATATATATATATATATATATATATATGTATAATAAAGAGAGAGAGAGATTTCGCGGAAGGAACGAACGGCGTTGCGACGGTTGTGAGCTCCGGACGTCATTTCTGGATCCGAAGCCTGTGGTCCATGTTCCTGAACCGGGAGTCGCGGGTAGCTACCGCGGCCCCGGCAGGGCAGGACTCTTCCTGCTAAGGCTCCATAATTGTTTCTAATATTTTAATATATATGAAATATATATATATATATATATTAAACATAAAGGTAGGTCTTACCAAACGGTTTTAGCAAAGGCCAGGTCCAGCTTCTATACAAACATTGTTGAATCACAGATGCCCAATCCAAAAATGCTGACGTCGACGATCAACTATCTCCTCAACCGAGGAGATGGTCGATCGTTGAGGAATGACTGTCCATCGACTTGGATACGAGGACTGCTGCACATACTACTAATCAGTCGTAGTAAAAACCAAGTCTAGCTTCTATAAACAAAAATATTGTTGAATTTCAGATACACAATAAAAAAAATGCTGATGTTGACCATCAACCATCTTCTCAACCGCTCCCAGGTTAGTTCCTTACCTAGTGATTCCTGTGATGATCTCGCTGATCGCTTCTTTAGCTTTTTTGTCAACAAGATAGACAAGATCAGGGAGTCCATCCTTACGACGGCAGCATCTCCCCTGGAATCATGTCGCCCAATTCCATGCGTAACCTCAATGTCTACATTCAAGGAGGTCACTAGTGACCTCGTCTTAAAGTTCATATCCCAATCAAAGAAATCAACTAGTCCTCTAGACCCAATTCCCACTTTCCTGCTTATACGTTGCATTGATCCGCTGCTGCCTTGCATACCTAGCGTCATTAATATGTCATTAGCCTCAGGTCATGTCCCAGCACCTTTCAAAAAGGCTGTAGTCAGGCCGCTACTCAAGAAAGCAACACTGGACAAAGAGAACTTGAGCAACCACCACCCAGTCTCCCTTTTACCATTCCTATCCAAGCCACTGCAACGAGTCGTAGCTGACCAACTGAACTTGTATATTGAAACTTGCAACCTTTCTAGTAAGTTTCCAGTCTGGTTTCAGAGTCAATCACTCTGCAGAGTCAGCATTGCTTCGGGTGTACAATGACCTACTTAGGAATGCAGACCTAGGCAGAGAATCTCTGCTTGCTTTGCTCGATCTTTCGGCAGCTTTTGATGCTATCGATCACCAAGTTCTTCTTGAGTGCTTCTCAACCCGCATGGGAATTACAGGCACTGCATTGCAATGGTTCACGTCCTATCTCAGTGGGAGAATCCAGAATATTGACGTGAATGGACAAAGATCATCCGAGGTACCTCTGAAATATGGAGTACCTCAGGGCTCTGTGCTAGGTCCGGTCCTTTTCACCGTTTATACTCTCCCTCTTGCCGACGTGGCTGCCAAGCACAACCTAGGCTTTCACTTCTATGCGGATGACACTCAGTTGTACCTTTGCTTTGATTCCTCATAGCCCTCCAGCCCGTCGAATTCTCTCAACTCCATTGCGGCATGTATTGATGACATCCGCACATGGATGGCAGCAACTTTTCTGAAACTGAATAAAGGTGAAAAAACTCACTAGTTATGGGCAAACCAAGTGTGAGTCAGAAATTGGAAAGGTTAACGCTAAAAATTTGCTTTGCCAAAATATCTAATGTTGAATCATCACGAAATTGTTGGTGTCATGTTCCAAAGTGACCTTTCATTAGACGACTACATCAGCTCCACAATCAAGTCTGCCTACTTTCAGCTACATAAGATTGCTAAAATTTGAACTTGTTTAGACAGGGATACCACAGCTAAATTAGTCCATGCATTTGCGACATCCTTCTCGACTTCTGTAACTCACTGCTTGCTGGTCTACCGGCCTATACAATCAGACGCTTACAGTTACTGCAAATCCCGGCAGATAGACTTTTCTGTCGCGAGCGTCGCAGTTGCCACATCTCCTCACCACACCTCGCCGACCTGCACTGGCTACAAGTCAAGCAACGGATCGAATTATTAAAGGTTTTGTCGCTCACTTTTAGGTCACTTCATTCTTTGGCTCCAGCCTATCTCTCAGATCTACTACTACCACGCCAGGCTAAGCATTGTACCACCCGCTTTTCTGAATCAAATCGTTTAGCTACATCTCGTACGTAAACCTCAAATCCGTTGGAGACCGTGCCTTTAGTTCGTACGCTCCCAAAGCCTGGAACTCACTCCTGACTTTCGTCACATCTCCTGACTTGACCACATTTAAAAGGAAACTAAAAATGCACCTATTTATCCCAGCATTTAGTGGGTCTCTGTGATTCGTTCTTTGTGTGCTTATTCGTGCTGACACGGTTGCATGCTGCCACTAACTACATTTGCATGCTGACCCTATTTGTGCCACCCCTAACCATGTTATTCGTGTGTTTGTCGACCATGATAGTCTGGGCTTCTTCACCGGAAGTCTCTTCCAGTCATAAGATTTTCGCGTGCGACGTTTCTGTTGAGGTCGGCTGCTGAACTAAGTGGCACTTTCTGAACCACTAAGTAACTAAGCTGAACCACTAAGTCGCCTTTGCTGCTCGTTATTCTCGTTGCCCGTCTGCGACGTTGCGTTGCGTCGATTTTCTGCTCGCTTACATTCTATTCCCAGTGCATTGCTGCGAAAGCTCACCACTCCACAATGACGGGCGGAAATGTGGAAATTAGCGTGCGCCAGTGAAAAGTCACGGGAAACTTCAGCTTTGCTTTGGCCAGCTGACCTCACTGTGTGAGGTTAAACGAGACGACGTCGCACGCGATGAGTTGAGTATTGCCGGAGCGGTGCCGTAGTTCGATTGCGCCCATCATATTATTGCGAACGATGGACCCCCGGCAATCCTTATAATATAATGTAAAAATAAATTATTTAATTATCCACATTTCATATTATTATATATTATAGTATATTTCTTATTTCTATTGAGTTATTATTATATTATACTATGTTATTAAATAGTATTATTACTTATGTTATAGTTATTACAATATATACTCGTATTGTTTATATTCATAACTATTTTTAATTTTTTTTAATGATTTGTAATAATATACTATAATTATTATATTAACGTGTAATGGTACTAAAATTAAATACTTCGCATTATCATTTAATGTAATCTTTTATAGGATTCGGTCATCTTTTATTAGGATTTTATAGGATTTTACAGGATTCACTTGCGTGGAGCATTCGCTAGCATTTGCTTAGTGAACTTAACCTCTACCCGAGTGCCGCTTCCGCGCCAGCAGCAGGACTCGATACATGACCGCGAAAGTTGAAAGCGAGCACACTACGCTTGGACCAAAACAGGACTGCATTTCATTATTGTAGAATTTATTTTTGCAGATTTGCCATTTTATTTTTTATTTATTTTATTTATTTATTTATTGTTTATTATTTATTTATTTATTTTATTTATTTTGCAGATTTTCCATTTTTGCAGATTTGCCATTTTAGCCGGCCAGAGCAGCCACGATTCTTGTATTGCGAGTGTGTCACATACTGTGTCACCGTGTCACACTTGGAGGGTCGATCGGACGCTGCGCCTTTGTCGCGCCGCGACAAATTCTACGTTGATTTGTTCTGTTCCAGAGTGAGGATGTGCCCTTAGCAATAATACTAATAATGGTGACTGAGTTTCTATATAGGCCCTAAGAAAACTTGAATCTCTTTCTCAGTCCATCACATCGCAGGCCGGAGCGGTGGCGTCTTTGCAGATTAAAATCGATTTGCACAACGGCAGCTCGCGTCACTAAACCCCATAAAGTCGAATAGACGAACGCACGTTCGCGATTGAAATCGTAACGAAAGATATCGCTTGCAAATTCGTAATAATGAGTTATGCGGAACTTTTACACATTACGAACTTCACTTGAGACTATAGGGATCCGCTCGGATTATGTTTCAAGGATCTAAAGAGGAGTTGAGAATGCTACTGCGACACAATAAAATATACAAATAAAATATAATTCATGTGCATAGCGCCCTGAGACAACTTAATCTCCATTTAGGCGCTTCACATTTGCCCTATGGCTCGAGCCCTCGACCTGGGCTTTCAAACACATTCACGTTGACCTTAATTGGGGCGAGCACCTTAACCACCGGACCATCTCCAGCGCGGCAACGGGATTGGCGATGGGCCCATTTATGCAGGTTGCAGGAAGTTCAACATGATAGCCAGCAAATGCACACCGCGACCCGTAAGCGGTAAAAGCTAAACCCCAAACCCTGAATCCGAAGCCCTAAAACGTAAACCCTCAGCCCCAGGCCCTAAAATGTAAACCCTGAATCCAAAAAGCAAACGGATCCTGCGATAAAATCTAAATCCAAAGTTCCAAATCCAAAACTGTAGACAGCAAACTATGAACCAAAAGCGAAAGCTCAAAGTCGATGGCTTTTAACGCTAAATCTCAAATCCTAAGCTCTGAAAGTCCGCAAATCCCGAAACCTAAATCGAAAGCGCAAAGGCGACGGAGACTACGGAATTCGGCGGCGGCCCCTTCTCTCCCGCCGACGGATCACGATCTGGACGATGCACGAATCCCTATAATAATAGGAACAATAATAATAATAAAAATAATACATTTGCATAGCGCCCTCAGAGAACTGAATCTCTTTGTGGGCACTTTACAGAGACTGTAAAGAGAGCGTGTTCAAATGAAGAGTGGCAACATTCGCAATGTCATCAAGCACGACGTCGTCAAATGCGACGTGCACAGGGTAAACGTGCAGATAGGGTTAGCAGCAGCAGGCAGGCACAGTGTGTCAGCGCGCGTAAGAATACAAAGGACGAATCGCGAAAGGACCCACCGAATGCGCCGAATGCTTACAATATCATGCACAACATAAACGCCGAACGCTGCCCGTCACAAGCAGGTGCGCTTTAAGCTTCTTTTGAAATTTCCCCGCGCCAGGGGATATCGCGACGCGTCAGTCGGGAGTGAACTTTCTTCATTCGCGCAGGATCCGTTTCCGGCTGCGGAAGCGGATCCGGGACCGACTGGCGCACTCTTTCCAGTCTTCTTGCTCGCTCGCTCCGCGATTGCGTCGCCTCCCGTGCGAAAGGAGGGCGAGAGCTCCGGAAGCACGCTCTCGCCACTTCGGCGCCGCTTCCGCTTCCGGGCCGCTCCCCTTCCTCTTCGCTCTTAGCGGCGCGCCTGGACGCTTCTTTTTTCTCTGCTTCTGCCGTTCGTTCTCCGCGGTTCTTCCTTTTTTCTCTGCCGCGCGCACGCTTTGCAGCGCAGTCACGCGGCGGCTTCGCGGGCGCGCGCGCGCGGAAAGCCACGCGCGGTTCGCGGTGCGCCCGCGCTAGCGCGGCTGCTTACGCTGGCGAGCCATTTTTTTCGAGCGCCAATTTGAGGAGCACGACGCTGCAGTGGCCGCTGAGAGCGGGCGCAGCGCAGCGCCACTCCTCGCCGCAGCGTCGGCTGCCGGCGCATACTCCGCTCGGCTTAATCGCGCACCTTGGACACGGCTGGATAATCTTCGGCTCACACGCGCCCCCCCCCCGGCGACATTCCCTCGCTGCCCCGCCTCGAGTTGCTTAGCTTCGCTGACAGTGCCTCCTTTGGTTGGCGAAACCCCGGTCCGCGTTCCTGCCAATCGGTCCGCGCAGCCGCTTGAGCTGTACCGGCTGACGAGCGGTAGAGGACTCTCCGGAATTTCACGTTTCGCTTGTCAAACGCCAGAGTCTTCGTCGTCTTGTGCAGCTACAGGCGGAACTAGTCGCGCCTGTCGTTCGACCGTAGCGCGTTCGAGATTGCGCGCGCACGGACGTCACGACGCTTATCGTTCCAGGCTGGTTCTGCCACGCCGGCGGTGGCGTGAGCACGCCGGCGGCTAGTAACCTGCATGTTAGTTATGATCGTGCGCACCTTCTACCGCTTCGTTATCGTAGTTCAAATGCTCTCGCAAAAGTTACTGCTGTTTCTAAGATCCGTGAATTATGCATTAACAAAAGAAAAGCGCCCCGGAGCCGACGCGGCGGCTCCGGGGCCGCGCACTGAGAAACCGCTCGCTTGGCCCGGAGCTGCGAGCTGAGTAGCAGTTCGTTTGGTATTTCTAGCATTGTCTCGAACCGCTCTCAGCGCGTTTTCCTTCAAGCTTTACTGTGAATCTCTCTAACTTAGTGATCATCAGGCCTGCAATAACTCCGGCGGCCCAACTTAACGCTTGTCTTTGGAATCCTCGCTCAAATGTGCAATTAACCTCTATTACTATGCGACCTTGTTTCGGAAAAAGCTCGCCTTGACTGAAGCTTTTCTAAAGTCGGTAAACTGCCCGACAGTCACAAAGACGCAACCCCGACTGGTTTCTCAATGTTTCACACCCCTAGATTAATCCAAACTGGAGACGGAGTCGCTAGTATCGCACGTTTGAAATTCGACTTCAAGACGTTTGCAGCACGCTCGAAGCAGTCTTTCGACTCGATTGTCTCGATTTCACCCGAAAACAAGCTACCGATGGTGGCAGTAGTCTATCGCCCACCAGGTACCAAATCCTCCTTTATCTCGGATTTATCCGATCTCATTTCGATTCTGTGTGCAAGAAATCAATCTTTACTCATTATGGGTGATTTCAACGTTCGCTTCGATAACTTATCTGACGCCTTCAGCACCGAATTTCGTGCACTGACGACAAAACGTCATTGTCTCATGTGGCGCATGTGCACGGCCCTACTCACATCAGGGATGACACACTTGACCAAATTTTCTCCTACAACTGCACTTTATAATCACCAATTGATACGAAATAGTGCTTATCTGACCGCATGCAGACCTCATTCACTCTACAATAGATGCCTTCCTCCGCCTCATCTAAAATCACATGTGAATCGCGAAACCTCAAGACCCTTGACATCGATGCTGTTCGTGCCAGAATATGTGCTTCGCCTCTGCTGCTCAGTCCTCCGTTCCGACCTGTCGTAATTGGTAGATTGCTACAACATGACACAAGCTGACGTGTTTGATGAGTTTTCACCTCTGACTAAGGCCCTCGCCCAGACGGCCTTTGGCTCACCGCAGACATTAAACTACCTAGGTCTACCAAGCTCAAGCTTGAAAAAGCATACAACAGATCAGGACTGACTGTCCATCGACTGGGATACGAGGACTGCTGTACATACTACTAATCAATCGTAGTAAAAACCAAGTCTAGCTTCTATAAACAAAAATATTGTTGAATTTCAGATACACAATAAAAAAAATGCTGATGTTGACCATCAACCATCTTCTCAACCGCTCCCAGGTTAGTTCCTTACCTAGTGATTCCTGTGATGATCTAGCTGATCGCTTCTTTAGCTTTTTTGTCAACAAGATAGACAAGATCAGGGAGTCCATCCTTACGACGGCAGCATCTCCCCTGGAATCATGTCGCCCAATTCCATGCGTAACCTCAATGTCTACATTCAAGGAGGTCACTAGTGACCTCGTCTTAAAGTTCATATCCCAATCAAAGAAATCAACTAGTCCTCTAGACCCAATTCCCACTTTCCTGCTTATACGTTGCATTGATCCGCTGCTGCCTTGCATACCTAGCGTCATTAATATGTCATTAGCCTCAGGTCATGTCCCAGCACCTTTCAAAAAGGCTGTAGTCAGGCCGCTACTCAAGAAAGCAACACTGGACAAAGAGAACTTGAGCAACCACCACCCAGTCTCCCTTTTACCATTCCTATCCAAGCCACTGCAACGAGTCGTAGCTGACCAACTGAACTTGTATATTGAAACTTGCAACCTTTCTAGTAAGTTTCCAGTCTGGTTTCAGAGTCAATCACTCTGCAGAGTCAGCATTGCTTCGGGTGTACAATGACCTACTTAGGAATGCAGACCTAGGCAGAGAATCTCTGCTTGCTTTGCTCGATCTTTCGGCAGCTTTTGATGCTATCGATCACCAAGTTCTTCTTGAGTGCTTCTCAACCCGCATGGGAATTACAGGCACTGCATTGCAATGGTTCACGTCCTATCTCAGTGGGAGAATCCAGAGTATTGACGTGAATGGACAAAGATCATCCGAGGTACCTCTGAAATATGGAGTACCTCAGGGCTCCGTGCTAGGTCCGGTTCTTTTCACGGTTTATACTCTCCCTCTTGCCGACGTGGCTGCCAAGCACAACCTAGGCTTTCACTTCTATGCGGATGACACTCAGTTGTACCTTTGCTTTGATTCCTCATAGCCCTCCAGCCCGTCGAATTCTCTCAACTCCATTGCGGCATGTATTGATATCGTCCGCATATGGATGGCAGCAAACTTTCTGATACTGAATGAGGATAAAACTAACTTATTAGTTATGGGCAATTTCTTACGCAACGACATCTACTCTCCAACTGCCGACTATGGCACATCTTTTTCAGCGGTCCTGAACTGCTACTTCTATGCTACTCACTACCTCAACTGCTCTCCTAACTCTGCTATGCTTCCCACTTTCTCTTTGTTGCGTGAGACGAAGTCTGTTGGCTACCGAATGCGTACCGAAAGCCGCTTAGGCTGTGAGTGTGCTATACAAAACTCTCCTGCGTAACACCCACGTGGTCTTTATGACTTTGTGGAGTTACTGACGGAGATACATTACATTACATTACAAACCAAGTGTGATTCAGAAAGTGGAAAGGCTGACGCTAAAAATCGACTCTGCCAGCATATCTCATGCTAAATCTGCACGAAATCTAGGTTTCATGTTCCGAAGTGACATTTCACTAAACGACCACATCAGCTCCAAAGTCAAGTCTGGCTACTTTCAGCTACATAGGGTTGCTAAAATTCGGGTTTTTTTTAGACAGGGATACCACAGCTAAATTAGTCCATGCATTTGCGACATCCTTCTCGACTTCTGTAACTCACTGCTTGCTGGTCTACCGGCCTATACAATCAGGCGCTAACAGTTGGTGCAAAACTCTGCAGCTAGGCTCTTCTGTCGCGAGCGTCGCAGTTGCCACATCTCCTCACCACATCTCCGCACCACATCTCGCGGACTAGCTCCCAGTCAAGCAACGGATCGCCTTCAAGGTTTCGTCACTCACTTTTAGGTCTGTTCATTCTTTGGCTCCAGCCTACCTATCAGATCTACTCCCCCACCAATTTAAGCATCGTACCACTCGTAATCATCGTAAGCATCGTACCGCTCGCTTTTCGGAATCTAATCGCTTGCTTACCTCTACCTCGAGCTAAACTAAATCCATTAGAGATCGTGCAGTGTTAGTATTACTAGTAGTAGTAGTAGTAGTAGTAGTAGTAGTAGTAGTAGTAGTAGTAGTAGTAGTAGTAGTAGTAGTAGTAGTAGTAGTAGTAGTAGTAGTAGTAGTAGTAGTAGTAGTAGTAGTAGTAGTAGTAGTAGTAGTAGTAGTAGTAGTAGTAGTAGTAGTAGTAGTAGTAGTAGTAGTAGTAGTAGTAGTAGTAGTAGTAGTAGTAGTAGTAGTAGTAGTAGTAGTAGTAGTAGTAGTAGTAGTAGTAGTAGTAGTAGTAGTAGTAGTAGTAGTGAGCCGTGAGCTAGAGCGAAGATCAACTCAAACGCCAACGCCCATCCGAAAACTCAGCCGACTGCCGTTCCCTCGCGGCGTCGACCTGTATTCGACCTCAACCCTGGCTTCGACTTTGGCCTCGACCTCGGCCTCGATCTCGATCTGAGAGAGAGAGAGTGTCGCGTATGCTCGCTTACTAGCCCTTACAATTCAGGAACCGCGAATCGCGGACGTATGTCGCAATCTGGCCGACGCAGTTTCACCGCCTCCTCCTTAATAATCCTCCTTAAAAATCGTCGGCGACGGCGACTGAATAAAAAAACCCAACTTACGGTCGGTTTCAACGCGACGCGAAGCGCGACGCGAAGCGCACTCGCCGACGCGCCCGTGCGATCGCTCCGGTCGTTGCGGCTGCGGCCGGCGGCGGCGGAGGGGGGGGGCGCGACGTCGGGGTCGAACGCCGACGCGCCCGAGTGAAGAGTCGTCCGCGTCGTCGCCGCCGCCGTCGGAGAGTCGGATGGCGAGTGGGACGCGCGACGACGCGAATGAATGGCGCCCTGAACTCGCTGCTCATAGGACACCCTGAGCGTGTGGCTGGATTGAAAGGCCTTGCTCTGCTAATAGGTGACGGTGCTACTGTGCGACCATCGCCGCGTGCTCGAAATTTAGGTGTCGTTTTCGACAAATGCCTCAATTTTAAAAGCTTCATTCAGAAGACTGCTTCTGCAGCTAGCCATCACGTCCGGTCCCTATCCAAGATTAGGAGCTGTCTTCCACAGTGGCTTGCAAAAAATTTAACTAGCTCCTTAGCTCCGTCTCGGCTTGATTATTGCAATTCCCTATTGGCTGGGCTATCAAAAAAAGCAACTAGGCCACTGCTGCTGACTATGCATATGGCTGCAAGGCTAGTCTTCCAAGTCCGCGAAGTTTGACCACGTGTCTCCTTTGCTAAAAGAGCTAGGATGGATGCCGGTTGAGCAACGGATACAGAGCAAAGCTCTTACGCTGACCCACAAGGCCAAGGCCACGGCTTGGCTCTTTCGTACCTAGCTGAACTGCTGCACCAGTTTCAGCCTGTTCGCGCCCTCAGGTCCTGTGTGGACAATAAATTAGCTGTCCCATTCCTCCGCTTAAAGACAGTTGGCGACAGAAGCTTTAGCTCTGCAGGTCGTAGACTGTGGAACTCGCTTCCACAACTCACTACCTCAACTGCTCTCCTGACTCTGCTATGCTTCCCACTTTCTCTTTGTTGCTTGAGACGAAGTCGGTTGGCTACCGAATGCGTACCGAAAGCCGCCCAGGCTGTGAGTGCGCTATATACAAAACTCTCCTGCGTAACACCCGCATGGTCTTTATGACTTTGTGGAGTTACAGACGGAGATACATTGCATTACATTGCCCCCCTCCCCACCCCACCCCCTCCCGATGCGGCACAACCACCCCCCCAGCCTCCTGGCGAGCGGCTTCGGGTGAGACCGTTCGTCGCGACGGGCGGTACGATTGAGCAGGAAGCGAGGAGCAGGAAGCGAGGAGCAGGAAGCGAGGAGCAGGAAGAGCGGAGTCGGATGAGTCGGAAAAGGAGGAGCTCGGTCGGCGACAGTGAGGTAACCGCCGGTGCCGCCGGCTCGCCCGCCGGCGGCTTGCGGTAGGCAGCGTCGCGTCACCAGGCCATTCACGGGGGCCAATCAAACCCAGTCCCGGATGTTCTCCTACCGTCCGTACGCGGATGCGTGCGCCATTTTGTTAGGAGGGGTCCGACCGCTGCCGGTGAGCCGCGGATGCGTCCGCCGCAGTCGTTGCGGAGCGTTCGCGCACCCGCTCGCCCGTAGGACCAGGTAACGCCGCGCGCCGCCGCCGCCGCGAAGGGGCGCTGCCAGCGTTGCCGGCCCAGCGGTGGCGGCGCCGACCGGGGCGGCTGCAGGCGTCGGCGCTGGCCTCGGCCGGCTGCGGCGAAGGCAGGGGCGCGCCCGAGCCCGCCCGCCCGTTGAGCGCCCGCGCGAGCCCCGCCGTCGAGCAGGCGACGCCAGCGGCGCGAGCTGTCGCCGTCGCTCGCCGCAGAGGCGGCGTCGAGCGAGACTTCCGCCGCCGCCGCCGGCGCTAAGGGATTGGAGTGGATTGGGTGTGGTGGTGGTGGGGGGGGGGGTGCTCGGCTTGGTCGGCTCGCGACGTTCCGTCTTACGTTCGGTCGGCCGGCG
This sequence comes from Cristatella mucedo, assembly GCA_009760855.2. Taxonomy (NCBI): domain Eukaryota; kingdom Metazoa; phylum Bryozoa; class Phylactolaemata; family Cristatellidae; genus Cristatella; species Cristatella mucedo. The sequence goes on from WPIO01000088.1 coordinate 1,429,770, forward strand.
GCGGCGGCTCTCTCTTCCGCCGCCCGCGACCCAGGAGCGGTTGCGGCCAGCGGCTTCGTGCGGCCAGCGCCGCCAGCGAATTGGTCGCAGCATTTCGTTCGTCGGAGCCCACTGCTAGCTGGAGAAGGCCGGATATAGAGCCGGAGGATAGATGAGGATAGATGTAGAGGATGTGGGCAGATCTATATCTATGTATAGAGGAGTGACGTCTTTATTTTTTCCGCTCAGATCGACTTCGCTCGCTCGCTCGCATCGGCATAGCGACCAGTCGATAGTCCCAACCAAATGCGAGGGGAAATGTCTTCGGCTTCGAGCAACACTCCGTCGAGGACCCTTCAGCCGGTCATCGAGGGAGGAGCCGTACTTCAGCAGCAACAGCAGCAGCAGCAGGTACGTGGTGGCCACAGTCACAGCCTAGAGCGACGGCCAACATCAGCGACGGCCAACAAACGGCTACGACAATCGCCCCTCCCCCTCTCATGGAGCAGGGGAATTGCCCTGACTCTGGACAAGCAGCTGTCGTGCTTTTTCTAGTCATCGCCCATCATCGCATCTAGTCGTCGCCGGCTCGGCTTAGCAGCAGCAGCAGCAGCAATAGCAGCAGCAGCAGCAGCAGCGCTCCATTGCTGCAGTGATGAATTGGATTGCAAATGTGCATCGGCGTTTCGAGCAGGGCGGTGGTGGTGGTGGCGGCTTACGAGCCCTGACCCCATCCGTTTTCCCCTCCGACTGGGCAGGTCAGGGGCAGGCGGCTCGGTCCGATTCTTTTCGAAATGTAGGCTCACTTTCTTGGCATCTATTTAGTGGTCGAGCATAACTCACGAGTTCCTTTCCAGTCACGTGACTTCGTGCTGCTGCTGCCGCCGCCGCGCGGTGCCACACCCAACTCATCTCCGGCAGCGTCAGTATCGCACATTCATCGCTGGCGTTGCAGCCTGCTTGTATTGCTTGCATCGAAGCTTGCTTGCATCGCCGAGCGATGCTCGGACGGCGGCAGCTCTCTCTCTCTCTCTCCTGTAGCCTCTGCGTGGAATCCGGAAGTCCAGCTCCGAAGTTAGCCTTAGCCTAATGACCCGCATCTGTGCCGCAGACAGACAAGTCCAGCTTCAGCTTCACGATTAAAGAGCTTTCGTTGGCCGTGCCAGTAGGCTTGCTAGTCGAAATATTCGAGCATGCAAAGATAAGGGTATCGCAGCCACTGGCTGGTCCACACATTCGTGCCATCTCGTTTACACTTCTGCCTGGCTGTGCATTAAGATGATTACAATTGGTAGCTGCTTGCCTTGCCTGCCATGTGCTTCTCAAATCACTATTGCATATATCTATCTATCTATCTATATATATCTATATATATATATACATATATATATATATATACATATATATATATATATATATATGTATGTGTGGGCACTATATTTATGGATTGAATGGCATGAGTGAATGGCGCGCACACTAAAGAGCAAGTCGAGTAAGTGAGTAGCTTATAAGTAGCAGCAGTGGCCGGCTGGAAAGGAGGTTCCCGAGTCGGCAGCGGTAGAGAATGTCGTTGCCTAAGTATTGTGAAAGTAAGTTAAAAAGATTGGTATCGAGGGTTAGCTGAAATCAACAGCCTCATCAATATATAGGGACAGAATAGTCTTAAGGCTCTTCACCTCCACTTGCAATGGGCGGGAAAGGTTTGCCCGCAGAAGGACTCGAAACCACGACCTCGGTCGGATGGCGCGAGGTTGCGGGAATGCCTAACCACTCAACGTCTAGGACGTGGGCAGAGCAAAAGCTTGTGTCCTGCCAGTGTAGCCAGCCGAGCTTCGGTGGCTGTCTGTCATCTGTCAAGCAGCATTTTAAGTCAGTCCATCACTCACTTTTAGATCCTTTCTTTCTTGCTCTGAGCCCTGGCCCCGGGAGACACTTACTTTTCAGGCTTTCCACCTGGTACCAGCTGTCTGGTTGTACCACCTGCTATATAGCTGGTCTTACTTAGTCGTTTAGCCGTGCCAGCAGCCGACCTGAAATCCTGTAGGGAACAGTTTCCCTCCTTTAGCTCCTGTGCTCGCACCCTTGACAGCCTGGAACCGGTGCTGACTCGGCATCGCGACGACGACCCCCTCCCCCCCCCCCCCCCCGACGTGACGACGGCATTTGAAAGGACAGCTAGAAACCCGCCAAGCAAGCGTCTGCTTCGTTTCACGGGCAGAGTACCCTCGTGAACTAGAGTGTTTACAATGTTGTATTTCATCTCGAAATAGTTGCCGCGCAGTTTCTTTCAGCCTGTGTGTAAAAAAACAGTAAAGTGCCCTCCCCCCCACACAGGGAAAAGTGAAAAGGGAAAAGTGTGCAGGACACAGGTGCATTCTGGGCAAAAGTGCATTCTGGGCAAAAGTGCATTCTGGGCAATCTGTCTGGCAAGGACGCTCCTCTGCCCACGTTTTATAACCGTTGGGCTGTTACCACCGGCAACGGCAAGGGGTCGTCTCCTGTTTGCTGCCTGCAATCTGGCCCCTGCCTTTGCCTACATCAGACCCTTGCACTGCCGATTAGCTGGTGTGCAAGGTCAGCTGGAGCCGATGGCCCATCAGACCTTGACCTTTCCAGAGGCAAACTTTCATCGGAAGCTGAATGGGGGGGGCGTGTGTGTGCGCTGTAGCTGCTGCTTGGCCAGTGGATGGATGGGCCCCCTCTGTCCTGTCCTTAGGTCAGGGCAAGGGGACCGTTCGCCTTTGCCCTGCCGCCCTGAGCTGAGTTGCTGTTTGTTTAATGCTAGCCGAATCGGCGTGCATGCCTCGGAATGCATGCCTGCAACAGCAGGAGCAGCCGTGATCCATCGGCAACTGTTTTTTAGGGAGAGTGCATTTGTGGGAGGGAGAGAAAGAGAGGGAGAAGAAGAGAGTGGAGGCTGTTGCTTTGCTTATATGGATACGTCTCGGGCCACCGTGGCCTCTGTGTCCCGTTGGCGATTGACGCGAACGTGCGCCATTGATTCTTGCCTGCGAGTCTCGCATTGCTCACTCTGGCTGCATGCAATCACGCTAGCTCGATCGCAGGTCACCACCACTTGATCGCAGGCCACTGCTGGCAGTTGCATGTGTCTCGCTGGCCTCATGCAATCTTGCCTCCCTAGCCTGGCCAAGCCTTTGCGTTTCGTATGCTCGGCTCACACGTCATGTCACTTGGTGCTTGCTACGTTCGAGGGGCTATCGGCAGATCACACGACTCGGCCTGGCCTTGCGACCTATCCAATCTGCCGGTTAGCCTCGGATTCGACAGGAGGGAATGGGAGTTTTACCGACTCGGCCCGACTGACCTTGAACCTCTTAGCCAAGCTAAGCTCCTGCTTGGACAGGCAGCCGATGGGAGCTCATCGGCTGCCATCGGCTTTGCTGTACCTTGGACGCAGGCTGCCAGCCCCCCCTCCCCCCCCCCAGGCAAGGCCAGCCTCCTAAAGCCTTGGCAGTGAGCCGCTCGCTTGCGGGTATGCTGTGCATGCGTGTGTGCATGTGTGTTTGCAAGTGTGTGTATATACACTCGCAAACAATTCTCGCAGTGTGGCCACTGCTGCTGTGGCTGGGAATTCGTTCCAGTAATATGAAGGTTTTCCACGACGTCGGCATACTAAAGTTATGCAAAGCATGTGAAAACATTTACCGACAACCCAAAAACAAACACATATACTGTTGGTGTGTGACATAATCCCACCACAACTCTGTATGACCTCCTTTGAACTGGTCAGGAATAGAAGACACTAGGTTCTGTGCCGTCCCTTAAAACTGGAGTACATTCCTAAGAGCCCGAGTTTTACTTGCCGAGCTGGTTTGGTCTAACGGTTACGGTGCTCGCCCCGACCAAGGTCTGACCGAGGTCGTGGGTTCGAGCCCTGAGGCATATGTGAAGCGCCTGAATAAAGATTAAGTTCTCTTGGGGCGCTATATAAATGAATTTTATTTATTTATATACTGAAAGACAGGCTTGCTACTGGTGTAGGTCGCGAATACCCGGCCTCGGCCGCCTGTCGGCGGTGCTCCATAGTAGGCTTTATGGAGCTCAAATTAGGGTCTGGCTGAGACACAACCAACGCCAAACAAGGATTCGTCAAAAAGAATCCCTGAAGGTTGACAAATGCATCTGCACGTGGGATTACGAGATGGCTTCCCACTCTGTATGTTGCCGCTCTCACCACTTCCGGTCTATGCGCTGCTGCTGCTGCTGCTGCCTCTACTGCAGCAGTCCGTCGGCCGACGAGCTGAGGGAAATTGGCTGGCTTGAAGAACCCTGCCTTCAGGGAGAACGATTCTCTCTTCTCTCTCTCCCTCTCTCCCTCTCTCTCCCTCTCCCTCCCTCTCCCTTCCTCTCTCCCTCTCTCCCTCTCTTTCTCTCTCTCCCTCCCTTCCTCCTTCTCTCTCGGAAGTTGGATTGCCGATCGTCTGGCTTAAGCTGTGCCTCGCATAAAGGGCGGTGCCCTGCTGAAGCAGCAACAGCAGCAGCATGCCCGGAGGCACGGGCTGCTGCAGATTGCTGCTTGCTGCTGCCGGTCACCTCAGGATGGCCGTCATGGCCGCTTTCCTGCTCTCCTGCTTTTTCATCGGGAAAAAATTCAGAGACCGGCATGCAAGTTTAGCGAAATTTTAAAAAGTTTAGTTTAGTTTAAAGTTTAGCCAAGGTAAGCGGAAGCGTAGAGCACCCGCGTGGGAGCCGGACGACAGCAGAGTGACAGCCACGTGCGCGGAGGGGACTCCGAAGGGTGAGTGCCGGTCGATCGGTGGACGAAGCTTCATCGGCGACAGCAAAATGGTCGTTTTTCGTTTTTGCAGCGATCCAAGGAGGACGGCGGCGGCGGGCAGAAGAGTGCGTCGTCTGCTGGCGGCAGCGGAGGAGCGAGCAAGGTGCGGCAGACGGACGAACCGCACATCGGCAAGTATAGGCTGATCAAGACGATCGGCAAGGGCAACTTTGCCAAGGTCAAGCTGGCCAAACACGTGCCGACGGGCCGCGAGGTGAGTGAGGGCTGCCCCTGGCAGCAGCAGCTGGCCACGCACGGCCTTCGGCTGCTGCAACGCTGCCTCCCTCCTCAGCTCCCTGGGCCCCCACCCACGCTTCATAGCCGTGCCCATTGGGCACAGGCAGGGCTGTCACGTTCTGATGGCTGTTGCGCCTGACCGGATGCTAGCAGCAGCAGCAGCCACGTCCGAACACTGTCGGCTTGCTCCGGTTTTTATGAGCGCTCTGCGAGAGAGAGTGCTGCTGGAGGCAAGCAGGAGCTGTGGCTGCGGCAGCTGCTGAGTGGTATGACTACTCATCATCAGGGTCTGGAGTGGCAGGGTAATGATGGAGCCTGGCTAGTGATTCCCCGGCTCGTTTCTTAATAGGTGGCCATCAAGATTATCGACAAAACACAGCTTAACCCGTCAAGCTTGCAGAAGGTAAGAGGTGCAGAAGCGCCTGGCGGGGCGTCCATCGGCAGGAGGTAGCTGCGATTGGCCTGCAGACTAGCTGCACCGTGTGCTTGCTCACGCACGCACACGGTGCACCGACCGGCAAGATGTCTCAACCGTTCATCCCTCTCTGTCTTCTCTCTCTCTCCCCCTCAGTCTCTCTCTCTCTCTCTCTGGATCTCTCTCTCTCTCTCTCTCACTATCTCTGCTACTCTCTCCCTCCCTCTCTCTCCTCTCTCTGCTGCTCTTTCCTCATGTCTCTCTTTCTGTGTCGCTCTCTACTGCTTTCTGTGTCTCATTTTCTGTCAGTTCTCCTTTGCTTGTTTTCTTTGGCACTCCAGGCTCTGTATGGCAATTTTTGCTAATCATTCTAATCAGCTAAATTTGTGCTCCGTGAGAGCATCCCGAAGTGTGGTTCCCCTTTTTCAGCTATACAGAGAAGTGCGCATAATGAAGGACCTCGATCATCCCAACATCGTCAAACTGTTCGAGGTCATCCACACCGAGAAAACGCTCTACCTCGTCATGGAGTACGCCAGCGGAGGTGAGTCAGTTGCGGTTGGCGGGGGGGGGGGGGATAGCCCACACGATATCTCTCCCGCACGCGTGCACTCTCTCACTCCCGCACACACACACACCTGCCTACTGGAGCCACAGGCTCTGCAACTGTGGCGGCAGCGCATGAAGGATCGACGATGCCACGTGACAACTCGTGCTCGCCTTCGATGGCGTCGTTGTGCTGTCGTCGAAGGCTGCTGGGCTCGCTCGAGCCTCGGTCGCGGCTTCTTGCGCCACCGAAGTCCGGCTGCACCGAGGCCCGGCTGCACGCACGGCTGCAGCTGCAAACAGGGCTAGGGGGGGGGTGAGCTGTCTGCCCGCTTGCTTGCCAGATGCTGTCTCGTGGTGCTGTACTTGGCTCAGGCCGGCATCAAGGTTGAAGGGCAGCGCTGCTTGGCGAGAGGACGAATGGAAAGAGAAAAGTTCCGGGCAGATGCAGCAGCAGCAGCAGCAGCAGCAGCAGCGGGCCCTCCCTCCCAGTGCCTGCTAGCCTGCCTGTAGGCACTGGGGGCGGGCTCCTTCCCTCCCTCTGTCCCCCCTCCTCCCTGTTGTTTCGTTTCCGGTGAGCTGCAATGCGGCTTACCTGCTTCCTCCTGCACCTGCCGGCGAACTCTTCCAGTGCTGCAGCTAGGGTCGTGCTCTCTGATGATTACCGGCTGCTTCTGTGTGCTTCCTGCATGCGACCACGGCTGTGCTCGGCCAGCCAGCCGGCCGGCTCCTCCAGGCCATACCAGGCTGCCTACCGCCTGACAGCCGTGACCTTCAGCGGCGACCCGTACCGACAAAGCCGCTGCCACTCTTTTGCGCAGGAGAGGTGTTTGACTATCTCGTGGCTCACGGCAGAATGAAGGAGAAGGAGGCACGAGCCAAGTTCCGGCAGGTGCGCCGCTAGCGCTCTCTAGGGCCGAAGGGTCGAAGGCAGGCAGCGTCGGCCGCAGGCAATTCCTAGCGCTGCTAGCGATCCTCGGTCAATCGTGACCTGTCGTGTGACATGCGTGCGTTTGCCAGATCGTCTCGTCGGTGCAGTACTGTCACCAGAAACGCATAGTGCACCGCGACCTGAAGGCAGAGAACCTGCTGCTCGACGGCGATATGAACATAAAGATCGCCGACTTTGGCTTCAGTAACGAATTCACCATTGGCAACAAACTGGACACATTCTGCGGCAGCCCTCCGTATGCCGCCCCGGAGCTTTTCCAAGGTAAGGTGTTGGCCCCCCCCTCGGCCACTGCTGCTGCTAGTGTGTGCCCGGGTCTCGTGCGGCACAGTGTCTGCGGCCGAGCGTCAGGATAGCAGCCGCCGCCGAGCTGTTGTCCTAGAGCTCAGCCCCTATTCAAGCGCCATCTTTTCCGGCATCTTTTCGTGGCAGCTTCGTACAGCTCTTGCCGCTGCCGTAGTCGCCATCTTTTTCCTGCTAATCGCCGTGCCCCAGCCGCTGTCCCAAAGGCCTGTCCGCGGAGAGATAAAGATACGGCAATGTTTTAATATTTTTCTTTGGATTTTTTGATTTTTGTCTGCTTGTTTTAGTTTTTGCTTAGGTGCGCAAAGCAGGCGTTTTACCTTTTTTGTTTTGTACACGCACTGACCGTGTGTCATCAGTAGCCCTTGTCCGTAGCTGCCAGAGCTACCTGTGGCCACCGCTGCGAGGCCTGCAAGCAGGCTGCTTGCCAGCGCCTTGCTGTCTCTCTCTCTCTCTCGATTTCTCTCTCTTTTCCTCGAACCAACACTGCCCTCCGCAGCCGGTGCCATCGTTTGCCCAAGAGCGAACCGACGTATGAGATCGCTTTCAATCTGTAACTGTTTCAGGCAAGAAGTATGACGGACCTGAAGTGGATGTTTGGAGCCTCGGTGTGATCCTGTACACACTCGTCAGTGGCTCGCTGCCGTTCGATGGGCAGAACCTGAAGGTGACCGCTCGGCAACGCAATATCGAGTGTCGGCCGCTCACTAGCTCGTGATGATGCTGCGCTGTCAGCAGCAGCATGTAGCTTGGTGGCATCAGCTGTCAGTAGCTGTAGCTTCCCCCTCCCCCCTCTCCTCTCCCTCTCTCTCTCTCTCTCTCTCTCTCTCTCTCTCTCTCTCTCTCTCTCTCTCTCTCTCTCTCTCTCTCTCTCTCTCTCTCTCTCTCTCTCTCTCTCTCTCTCTCTCTCTCTCTCTCTCTTTGTCTCTCTTTGCCTCTCTTTGTCTCTCTTTCTCTCTTCTCTGCCCACCCTACCCATGGGGCTGTGAACATCCTTAACAGGCTTGACAGGCTTCGTGCGATCTGGAGATAACTCCACACAGCCGGCCGAGTCACTCGACCGGCAGGGGGTAGGGGAGGGGCTGCCGGTCGGGCAGAGTAGTGAGCTGATAAAGCGAGGTGGTTTGCACCGCTGCTCGCGAGCTTATCGTCGGGTACCGGCACTAGTTTAGTGCAGTGGCAGGCGGCCCGCGGTGACCAGGCCGGTGAGGCCGGTGCTCGGTAATCACGGCCCATCCTTGCCTGGTCGGCTCGCTATCGCCTGTCGACTGCTTTCACTGCATGCCTCTCTCGGCTACCGGATGCAGATGCCACTCTCTTCTCCGACATTCGGTACTTGGCACTCGAAGGGCTGGCAGGAGAGGGCTGGGCAGTCGGTGATGGCCGAACGCTCAATCGACAGCAGCATGCATGCACGCATAGCCTGAGCGCGTGCTGCAGGCCTGAGGCTGGTGCTCAGCCGCTTGATGCCCTGCCTCTGCCTGCTACATGTTTTTGTCCTTCAATTCTTTGGCCAACCACGCCTTCAGTTATCATGCTTCTAAAGCGAGAAAGCGCACTACTGATCGAGGTCTTGACATCACATGCATGTCACTCATGTCAAAGGAAGCTTATATAACTATATATATATATATAACTATATAACTATATATATATATAGTTATTTATAACTATATATATATATATATAACTATATTTATATATATAGTTATATTATAGTTATATATATATATATATATATATATATATATATATATATATATATATATATAGTTAGTACAGCTATATATAGGTGTGTGTTTGTGTGTGTGCGCCAGCCTGCCTATATATTATACCACCTGTTACTCACAACATTTGCTCCCCACGTGTGAATTGTCCTTGGTTGGCGCTTGTGTCTGCTTCATGTTATAACTGCTCAGTCGACAAGCTCTCTTTCTGTTATGTGTTGAATTTCTAGAAATAATTTAGTTCTCCGTGGGGTCCATACCAATGGTTTATTATTATTATTATTATCGTAGTGCTTTAAGGCATGCACAGGATGTAGTTTCGGTGGGATGGCATCACCTCACTGAGGGGTGGCCAGACCTTGGCATTGCCAAACCATTGGGCCTGGTCAAGGCATTCGAGAAAGAGAGCTGCACCTATAATAATAATAATAATAATATTGCACTTGATAAAGCGCCCTCAGAGAACTTAATCTCTTTCTAGGCGCTTTACATTTGCTGCAAAGTGATACGCAATAGAATAGTAAGTAAAATCATGCTTGAAAAACAAACAAAATGAATAACATGGTTAGGGGTGACATGCACAGGGTCAGCATGCAAATGTGGTTAGTGGCAGCATGAACAGTGTCAGCACGCATAAGCACATCGAGGACGAATCACAAGGACCCACTAAATGCTGTCCTAAATAGGTATGTTTTTAAGTTTCTTTTAAATGTGGTCAGGTCAGGGGATGTTCTGATGCAGGTCGGGAGGGAGTTCCAGGCTGTGGGAGCATACGAGCTAAATGCACGGTCTCCAAAGGATTTAAGGTTTGTACGAGGTATTTCTAGACTGTTGGATTCCGAAAAGCGAGTGGTACGATGCTTGATGGGGTAGTATCTCTGAAAGATAGGCTGGAGCCATAGAATGAAGAGACCTAAAAGTGAGCGACAAAACCTTGAAGTCAATATGACGGGATAGGCAAGTGAGCCGGCACAGGTCGGTTCAAAGGCCGGCCGGTGGCCTTGGCCTTTTGGCAGCCAGTGATGGCATTCTTTTTGGAAGAGTCAGAGAACAAAGTAAGAGCCTTGACCTCAGAAACTCGGGGGCCTCCATTAGTGAGCTCGAGCAAGCGAATGTCTGCGAGTTTGCTTGTGCTGCTGCTGGTCACGCCGTGCTGGCCTTTTGCGCGCCGCTCGACCGCCGGTCACCACCGCGCGCCTGCCTGTCTGCAGGAGCTACGCGAGCGAGTTCTGCGAGGAAAGTACAGAATACCGTTTTACATGTCCACTGACTGCGAGAATCTGCTGAAGAGGTTCCTCGTGCTGAACCCGCAGAAGCGCTGCAGCCTGGAGGTGAGGCCACCACGACCCCTGCCACCTGTGACTGGTGCACAAACGGTGCTTTGCTTCTGTCACCATGGATGCCGCGAGCTGCGCTGATGCATCGGGTTTGCTCTGAAGCAGCAACGAGAGAGAGAGAGAGAGAGAGAGAGAAAGAGAGAGGGAGAAGAGGAAGAAAGAGGGGGGAAGGGCAGAGGGAGAGAGAGAGAGAGGGAGAGAGTGAAGGACAGAAAGAGAAAGAGGCAGGCAGGGGAATAGGAAGAAAGGATTTGAGAGAGGGAGAAAGGAGATGGAGAAAGAGAGAGAGAAGTGCTGACCCAGGGCGTGCCGAGTTCGTGAAAGTTTTCTGTTGATGACCGCGATGCCACGGTTGGCTGGCAGAATTCGGACCTCTCGTTGCTTGGCTTGCCACCGCGAAGTGGCTGGCTCGCTGGCTATCAAGAGCAGTCATGCCTTATCGTTGTCAGTTGCCAGTGGCAGGCAAATTATTGTGGTTCACGACCCGCCCTTTCCTCGTCCGATCTCCCCCCCCCACAGTACGCTTTGCGTCGGACGCTCTGCGTCGGACGCTCTGCGTCGGACGCGACTGTGTCCAACACTTTATCGAGAACTTTGCTGAGCACCGATCCTTTCCGGTTCCTGAGCATCCCTCTGACGACGAAGCCTCCTGGTCCGCTTCCATCTCGGAATTCGGTCTCCCCCGTGAGAAGGCCGAAGGCCTCGATGGCTGCCCCTCCCCCTTCCCCCCCCCCCCGGAGAGATGGGGGTGGGGCACATCCCTCACGCCTCCTCCTGCCCCCCTCCCAATGCTCGGCACTATCTGACAGTGGAAGCCAGGCCCTGTCATCTCCCTTTGGGGGATGCCTGTGGATTGACCGGATGTTGGCAGCATGCCAGCAGCCTCCCTCGGATCATCAAAAATTGGTAGCTATCCTAGATTCATTCGGCATCTTTGCCATCGTGGTCTATAGGTCTGACCGGCCGGAGTAGGACAACTGCACTCAGTTGCACGGCACGAGCTCTGTCGATGTGTGCAGCCATCAGAGGACGATGGCAGTGAGCAGTAGTCTCCTCTGTACCCCTCCTGTCTTCCTCCCTCCCTGCCCACCTCTCTTTCTCTCTCTTCTGGCTGTGCTGCTGATATCTCGGGCCGAAATGTGTTTTGACACCTTTGTTAGCCGCCTTAAGCACGAGCCTGCCGGGGCCTGCCCTGTGTGGTGTGGGGAACGATTGTCACGTGGCATGCTAATGGTGGATAAGGGTTTCAACCTGTTGGGTGGGAGGTGGCTTTTCACCAGATTAATTAGCCGCTTGCCCATCGGCTCAGCTAGGCCGATTGGGTCCGGCGGTCTTGTTTGGCACCGACTCCGGGCTGCCAGCTAAGCTTGCGAAGCAGCAACTGCTGCCTAAAGAAGTTATTCCGAGTTTTGGGCCTGGATTGCTCTTCGGGTTCTACGACTGCATCGCCGTCTGCGTTCTGCTTCCTGCTGTTGCTTCTTGCTGCTGCCTGATCGTGTGCCATGGCCGCCCGGAATGAGCTGCTTTTGCCGGACCCTCGGGCTTGGAACGAGGCTAGTGTGTCCCGTGTGCAGGAGCTAAGCAAACATTGAAGAAGTCGCTCGGTGTCTCGCCTGAACTCATGAACCCGTTACCGCTGCCGTTTGCGAATGCCGGCTAGCAGGCCACTTGCTGGTCGCTTTGTGTACTGCAAGGCAGAACGCCGGCAGTGGTGCTTCCGGCGGACCCGATATGTCCCAGTGAAAGCCGTGCGGCAAAGCCGGGTTGGTTGTGGTACACATTTTTTTGGCTGTGCTGCCCCCTTTGATAGTGACATGTGAGGCTTAGTCGGCCAACCGAATTCCACTGCATTCGTCGAGGAAGACGGCGAGCGAAGCCAAAAATAAGTGGAGGCATGCTGCTGTCCTTTTTTCTATCCCGACCACTGCCGCCACGACGACGACGACCCCCCCCCCCCCCCCAGGTGCTGCAGCTCGCGATTGTAAGGATGACGACTGTAGCCGGCTGGCTCGACTCGCCATCTTTCGCCTCGGCGTATTTATTATAATTATACTTAATTATACTCCTATTTATTTTGTATATAGTATGTATTTATTATGTATTTATTTTCTGGCCTTTCCCCTCCCCCCTGGCCTGGCACTTTGCTACTGTCTCCCTCCTCCTGCTCGGTGCCTCCTGGGTGCGAGCCGTTAGTGTTTAATGATTATTATAATTAATAATTATAATTATGAGGTTGCCTCTTCATCATGAGCCCCTGCCATTGCGTGTACCTCCCCTGTCATTGCGTGTACCTCCCCTGCTGCCCCGTGCTTCATCGGGGGGGGGGGGCCGGGCAGGGTGGGTAAAGGATGCCACTGCCGGTCCGGAAGTGGCCAGACAGCGGATAGGGTGCGGCCGTCCGAAGTACCCTTCCTCCAGCCAGGCGAGAGTGTCACTCTCGGGGTAGCTCGGGAGCAGCGAACTCGTTATGCATGCCGGCCGAGTGGTCTTCCGGCCCTCCTTATTTTTAGCACCTCGGCTAGCAGCCGGCGGTACTCCTGCTCCGTCGTCTCATTTCCCACAGTCGCCGCTGCCTTGACTTCGTGTGGCTCGCCGGGCTGCGTGGCTGCCGACGCAGCTGCCACCGGTTTTTTACGGACGTTGCGTTCGTTCCCGGTCGGTTTCGATGCACGAGCGGCAGCGGGATGATGGTGACTTCCGGACGGCTCAGTGACACCCCTTCCCCGTGTAGCGACACTTCCAGGCTCCCCCCCTCCCCGTCCGTCCAGATTCACGGGTTCTCTTGTAAAGGGGTCGCACCCTCTCCCTCGGATGGGTGCATGACAGCAACAGCCTCCTCTGTCTACTACCGAAGCCGCAGGCCGGTCAGAGGTCATCATACATGTGTGGGGTCAGAGGTCATCATATATATATATATATATATATGTGTGTGTGTGGGGTCAGAGGTCATCGTATATGTGTGGGGTCAGAGGTCATCACATGTGTGTGTGTGTGTGTGTGTGTGTGTGTGTTGTCAGAGGTCATCACACATGCGCGGGGGTCAGAGGTCAGAGCAGTGCCAGCCGGGACGGTCTCGTTGGTGCTGCTGCAGCACCCTGAGCTCTGCACCTTCTCTCTTCCGTTCGGTGCGCCAGGCCATCATGAAGGACAAGTGGATGAACATTGGTCACGAGGACGAGGAGCTGAAGCCGTTCAAAGAGCCGGCTCGTGACGTCCTGGATGACGAGCGCATCGGTAGGTGTCGCCGGCTCCCATCAACGTCTGGTGTCGTCGTCTGCTCGAGCGCCCCTCGCCGTCCGCGCGCCCCGCCGGCAGTCCATTTCTTTGCGTGAGCACTTGATCACTCTGGCACGTGCCCCATGCTCTCCTATGCCGTCGCCCTTCGCACCCCCCTTGGCTGCAAGCTGGCCGCAAGCCAGCGATCTCCGGCCAATGTGAAGGCCGGCCCTGCGGCTCACGGTTGCGTGGTTACAGAGTACATGGTGAAGCATATGGGATACTTGCGCTCCGAGATCGAGGAGTCCTTGCACAGCAGCAAGTACGACGACTCCACCGCCACATACCTGCTGCTCGGGCGGCGAGCGCACGAGGTAGGTCGCCTGACTGACTGCCGCCACCTGCGATGCCACCTGCTGCCACCTGCCGATGCGCTCAAGACGAATGGGTGGCCGCCCCCCGAGACGGAAGTGAATGGGCCCTGTGCCAGAAGTGGGCGTACCCCTCGCTGGAAGTGGGCGAGCGAGTAGTTCCACTTTGCGTGGCAAGCCGTTTCGTTTCTTTTTTTTCAGAATCGCTCTAATAAGGTACTTTGCATCGTGACTCGCTCTTTCGTGCACGTGACGCTTCCCCGCGTCCCGGCAGGTGCCTAACCCCGAGTCTCGGCTGGCTGGCCCCATCGCACCGCCCCCTTTCCCCACTGCCCACTTGTCAGCCGTTAAGCCTCCTAGCAGATAACAACGTCACTCTGCCAGTCTAGTCTAGCGGTGCACGGCCATGATGACAGTGCACTGCCGGTCGCCCGCATCCGCCATCCATCGCAAAGTGGTCGCGGCGGCCTCTGCCCCATAGGGGTGCATGCACCAGGCCGAAGGTCGCAGCCTGCAAGCTCCACCCGCAGACAGCGTGCAGACCGCGCGCACCGCGCTGCCTGCACGCTGCACGACTTGTTAGCTGTCGGCTTGTTAGCTTCGTTTCGTGGAACGTGTGAGGAGGCTGTTCTAGTGGTTTGCAGGTTGCTGGTTTTGCTGGTTCCTTGGTGGTTTGCAACTGTTCTTGTCATTTGCAGCGACTCCGGGTCGCTTGCGCCTGCTTGCCACCCGCCAGCGGCTGCGACCAAACGACTCTTCTGCAGTAGAGTCGTTTGTCACAGAGGGAATGGAGAGAGGGTGAGAGAGAGAGAGAGAAGGCAGAAAGAGAGAGAGAGAGAGCAAGAGAGAGAGCGAGAGAGAGAGCGAGAGAGAGAGAGAGAGGCATTGAGCTAGCCTCAGCGCTCCTCCCAACAGATCCTACTAGGCCCGCTTGGTGGCTTGTCTCCACCTCAGACGGCACTTCAACCTTGCTGTGATTGGCTGCCTGTGGCAAGGTCAAGATCTGATACCAGACTGATTATCCTCGTCTGGCGTTCTTCGTGCCTTGTTGCCTTGTGAGCAGCTCATGCGAGCGACCATGGCAGGTTCCTGCGACCTCGCCACTCGTGACCTCATTTCCTCCCTGTTAAGTCTCCCCCTAGACTCACACCATGCACGTTTGTAATGGAGCTGTTGCAGTAAGCATCCTTACAACGTCGCGATAGCTGCAAACTGCCACGAAGATTTCTATACCGGCTGCATCGTTCTGCACTAATTGACCTAGATTTTTGCCGTTATTGCCTCTCGAGATCATCGCCAGCGTCCTGGCGCTCTTTTCATCGCGACAGATGCTGCCCTGCCAGCTTCCTTTGTCTTCATTTGTTTTGTTCTTTCTATCGCTTGCCCAAGCACTGCCGTTGCAGTCCCCTTGCCGGATATTGTATTTTAACCGCCGGATTTTCGCTGCCCAAGTCCCGCCAATCAGCATGCGCCGCTGCAGGCAGCTGTTGCTACCCGCGGCTGCGAGTTTGCTCTCTGCGCATGCACGGCCGCGCGCTCGTCACAAGTTATTTGGACGTTCAGTAGCGTGCCGATTGCGATCGCAGCCTGATCTCTCTGCAGCTGCTGCAGCTTAGTGCGCGCTCCGCTCCCCGATTGCCCGATCGCTTTTTCATCGTGGCTTGCCGCTTTTCGGAATCTAACAATTTACCAATGCCTCGTACAAACCTCACAACCTTTAGGGACCATGCATTTAGTTCGTATGCTCCCAAAGCCTGGAACTCACTCCCCACTTCCGTCACAACCTCCCCTGATTTGACCTCATTTAAAAAGAATTTAAAAATGCACCTATTTAGGACAGCATTTAGTGGGTCCCTGTGATTCGTCCTTTATGTGCTTACGCGTGCTGACACTGTGCATGCTGCTACTAACCACACTTGCATGCTGACCCTGTGCATGTCACCGCTAACCATGTTATTCACGTTGTTTATCGAGCATGATATCACTCATCATTCAATCGCATTTCCCTTTGCAGCAAATGTAAAGTGCCTAGAAAGAGATTGAACTCTCTGAGGGCACTTTAGCAAGTGTATCATTATTGTTATTGTCATTGTTATTGCCTCGTCGAAAAGGGGCAGAGCTGCCCAGCCGGTCAATGCTGCCAGTTCGTGCCCCGCCCCCACGAGCCATCTGGCCACCATGCACCTGAGAAGGCTTATCCTTTTGCATAAGACGGAATTTGCTCGACCGAATGTGACTTTCGTGCCGATCAGCATCCGAGGCGCCTCTCCTTCTTCCGGGCAGCCTCTTGGCTGTAATTGGTCGTGCAAGAGACTACCACCTCTAACGCTGACTCGGAGTGCCCGCCCGCCGGCACGCATGCACCCGCCGGGAGTGACAACGGACGGTCGTCGTGACTGTCATGCTCGTGGGCCGAACGTGTGGCTGCATCTCGGGCCAGCAGCAGCAGCCCAGGCGCCTTCTCCACTGTCCGATTGTGACAGCAGTGTGACAGACAGCTGGTGCCATGGTTTGGACAAGGCACCGGCAGCAGGCACATTTATTGTGCTTGAGTGTGGCTGTTTTCAATCTGCCGACCAGCCTGGCCTGGTTGGTAGATGGTAAATTCTGCTCGCTAGACTGATTCCTTTGTTCGTCTGCGGCAGCTGAGTCGAACAGAGTTTGAACTCAAGCTGAACTTGAAGTGTGAACTCAGCTGTTCGAACAGAGTTTGCAGCAGCTGCTGCTATCTTGAAAATGGAGGGAGACAATTTCGAGTCCTGTCTGCTTCGAGCCCAACACTTTTGCCTAGTCTCATATGCAGTGTCCCTCTTCCTCTGTCTCTTGACCATGCACGGCGCTCATGCTGACCTGACCAAAAATGCTCCTCTAGACGTTGCGTTTGGCTCCTTTCATGTCCCAGAATGCATCGGATCGACCTGCATAGGTCGAGTCGTGTAGGGGTGCAGTCTCTGTGGATAGGTTCTCGGCTGCATGGCTTGTTGGTAGGCGAAGGGAAGCCAGTGCCTCACTGTGTATGCATCATTAAAAGTCTTTGACCACGCATCATTTAGGTGTTTGCTCAAGATGTTTTTGTAAGCCGGTCCAGATCGTCTAGCACAGCAGCAGCAGCAGCAGTCTTAGCAGGATAGTCGGTCTCGGCGACCTTCCCTCCACGTCCCCTGCATGCCTGCCTGCCCCCCTCCTTCCTTCCTTCCTGACCGGCCCCATCTCCACTCCCCTCCTTTGTGATCCACCTTCTTCTCCCGAGTTCTCCGCTCGGCGACCTTGCCCTTTCGCATGCTGGCCGCACAGAGCGGTCTCGTGACCACGTGATGATGCCTCGTGGCCACGTGATGACGCATCGTGACCACGTGATGATGCCTTGCACTCGATCTTGCAGGGCGATGGCAGCTCGAGATCCAGCAGCAGCACGTCACTGGCAGCCAAGGGTGGCGGCAGCGGTGCAGCCGGAAGCTCGTCTGCTGCTGACGGTGGAGGCGCCGCCGTCGTGTCGGGACGCGGAGGCCAGCTCGTGCCGTCGGCGGCTGGCAGCAGCGGCGGCGGCTCGTCAGTGTCCGCGCGACATCCACAGCGCAGTACGTTCGCGCCGCCCGCTCGCTCTTGCGCTGTCGGGCAGCAGGGGAGGTCCTAGCTCTTGCTGGCTGCTTCCGAACGTGGCTGCTTTTTTTTGGCGTAGTGCGATTGCTGTGCCGTGTCGTGCTCTGCGAGCTGGCCTCCGGGCCGCCCCCACCCGGCGGGGGTGGGGGCGGGGGAGAGGCTGCGAGGCACTGCCGAGGCTGATCGCTCGTAGTTCGAGCACGCACTCTCTTTCGGGTGACGAGCGTGAATGACCAGCGAGTGATCAAAAGCGAGCGATCAGCGAGGCTGTCGATCTCGAGAGTCGGATAAAGAGTCAAGCAACCAATGGGAGGGGGCGGTAATTGAAGCAGGAGCTTTTAAAGGGAACATCGACGAGGCGCAGCTTCGAGGCTCGAGCCTCGTCTTGGCGCTCGCTCGCTTTCCGGACGTGGCGCTCTGATCCCATTTTGATGATTTCCATTCCACGATGATGGCGTTTTGCTCTCTAGTCCCTGTCGCCAGTGTTTTGCTGAGCGCTCGGCTTCCTTCACCCCCTCCCTTGTGTGTGTGGGGGGGCTAAGCCTTGAGCCATGATGGCACACTAGGTAAGGCGGTTTCTTTTCCCGATCTCTCGTCTCAAGGTCGTGGGTTTGAATTCTGCGATGTTCGCTCGTCTATTGCCACTGCAAGCAGTGATGATAGCCGTAATGGCACACTAGGTAAGGCGGTTGCTTTCACGACCTCGTTCCCGAGGTCGTGGGTTCGATTCCTGCAGTGGCCGGTCCTTTATCGCCACTGCAAGCAGTGGTGATAGCCGTAAAGGCTCATCTGTCGCTATACAAAAGAAGTTGTTATATCAGCGAGTGTTTTTTTTTAAATTTTGGGCTCGCCGCTGTCCAATGGCTGCTTGCCTCAGGTGCCATTGCAGGCACCAGTCGCTTGCTTATAATTGAGCTGTCGAGTTGCTATGCATAATAATTGTATGATACATAGGTTATATGTTGTACGTAATGTGATAAGTCATGTCATGCCAGCCGGTGGCCATTGCGCACTCCTTCACGCACGATCTCTCGCAGACGCGGTCGGCTACTCGTCTCAGAAGACTCCCGTCCGCTCGAGCGGCAGCCGCGATGGCGCCGCGCCGGACAGCGCGAGTGGTCGCCCGAGGCAGTCGGCCACCCCCGGTGCTCATTCCGCGGCAACGGCCGCTCCGGCGGCGACGCCGGCAGGCACGCCGCTGAACGCCGGAGGCGGTGGCGTTGCCGCGGCGACGTCGAGCGACTCGCCACGCATCGATCCGTTCTGCGACACGAATGCTGTGAGCAGTCATGGCCGCTTGGGCCACTGTCGCTTGGCTTTCTGTCGATGTCACGTCTCTCTGTCTGTAAGCGAACTGCTCGTTCATTTTGCTGCAGCCGCAGCAGGGCAGCAAGCCGGTCAGCAGCTCGGCGCAGCCGTCGTCTGCCGGTCCCGTGAAGAAGCTGTCGTCTGCCGGCAGCGCCGTCGCCAGCCCGTCGACGGCAGCCAGTCCGACGGCGGCTTCCGGGAGCTCGGCCTCGGCAGCAGCGGCCGCCGCGAGGCAGGCGCAGCAGTCGCAGCTGAGCAGGCGCAACACGATCGGCATTCACGGCGTCGTCAACAGCAACAAGTCTGCCACGACGAGCGGTGGCCCTGGGGCCCCCGCGGGGGCTGCTGTCGGCTCCGGCATTCCGCCAGCCATGACGGCTAGCAGCAACGGCCAGGAGGGCGTGCCTAATGACACCATGCACAGGTGAACCAATCGGAGCACTCAATCAAGACGGCATTGCCTGGGCACTTGGCTAGCGCTCCCTGGTCGACTCGAGCACTCATTGATTTCCTCTAATTGTCCCACCTGGTGTCGTGGTTGTTTGCCTTGGTTGGAGCTCTGGGAAGCTTATACTGTATATGGCTGCCCACCTGATCGCCCCAAGGCCTCGTCAGCTGTGCCTGCAGCCGTAGTGGCATTATAGCCTACCGACCACGTGCTTGATTGGTTGTTGGCGCTCGGCTGAAGCCCTTCGGCAGCTCTGATCGTTGCCATGCCAACCACTCTTATGTGGCCATGAACTGCCTCCCTCAGGCTCAGCGAGCCTCTAGTTGAAACCAGCTGCGTCCGCAATGGCAGCCGAGCAGGCGTGGCAGCCATTGGGCGTGTTGAGTATACACGGAGTGAAAAACCGCCTACAATACCCGGGTATATTATGGCCGGGGCCAATTTGTGCGCTGGCGTATATTATGGTGTAGGCCAAATCATACACCCCTCTAGTCAACATTATACCCTGACGTTATCAATAGTGTTAAGCGATTTTCGCGTGAATCGCTAAAAAATTTGACTTTTTATTTAAAACGCGTAGACATGATTGCTTCAACCAGAACATCTTCCACCAGTAAAAGATAATAAACCCACAAAGATCAAAAGTTATATACAATAGTTCTCAGAAGTGTTCACACAATAAAAAAACACAAACAACACTATAATGCTCGCTCTGGTATCAATGTTCAAAGTCCAACACTGATAACTACATCAAAATGACGCTTGTTTTCAAGATAAGTGCATGTTCTGTTGAATGCAGCTTGAAGCTTTTTGGATAAGTTCCAACAATCCGTGGAGTCGCTGACTTTTGCGTGGATAACGATATCACAACTCATTAGATCTGCTGTGGTACGTGTTATGATCTCGTGTTGTTTGATCTCTGCTCATGTTGCCCAGACTCTCTCACGAGAGGGGGCAGAGATGTTTGCCCATTCATTCGTGCCATGATTCAAATAGTCTTTTAGTTCTTTTGTCAAGGCATTCCTTCATGTGGTTGATGACTTTATGACAGAAGGAGGCGCTTGTTCTCTCTTTGATCTTTGGCTGATGGCCCGAAAGTAGCAGTTCTCATCACCATTGGTTTTGCAGATATGCCGTGGTTGTCCGCGGTGATCCCTTGTTCTTCGTAAGTATTCAGCCTTGACAAAAGTCAGGCCAAGAGGAGTGCTAAGACAATTTCTTCTTGAAGTTTTGGTAGCAGGTTGAAATCATGGTCTGCTTGTGTTTTACTGAGATACGGGTGTCATTATTGTGTGGTATTTCATATTGTCTTTTGAGTATCTTTTGCTTTGGGCTTTCGTTGGCATAGTCACTGGGATTAATCAACTGGGGGACGGTGGAAAAGCCTCTGCACAAATAAAGTTTAAGTTAAGTTTAAAAGGTTGCTGGTGTGGTAGCTGTTACTCAGTATATTGTCAGTCATATTGTTCTCAATAATAATAGTAATAATAATAATGCACTTGATAAAAGCGCCCTCAGAGAACTCAGTCTCTTTCTAGGCGCTTTACATTTGCTGAGGTTTAACTTGTCTCTTGCTCAAGGATTCCACAACTGTGTGGCGTTTAAATCCAGCGTGGTCCCATCTTTGAACCCATGCGATGGATACTGACTCTTTGTATAAACCGTTGAGCCAGCAGCTATGTCTTTGTTGCTGTTGTGTCGGCGATGAAAGGCGTGCTCCCGATATTCCTGGGCCGGGTGGATATTGGTACTGACAGCTGATAGCTTATCGTGGATGGTCGTCAAAGTAACTAGAATATCACGGTTGGCATCACCTTAAAAGAACATGGGGCTTACAGTTTCATCCTGTGATGGTTTGAGTTCTTTGGGAAGCTTGGACATCTACCCATACATAGACATAAAATGGTGTGCACTTGCTTGAGTTATGCACAGATGTGTCACACGAAAACAGCACCACTAGGGATTAGCTGCTGGTTTCCCCCTCCCCCCTTGGTAATTTACAAGCTTACTGACATTGCTTAATCCTTGCTGGGTCCCAACACGGCTCCGCACTTTTCCAGGCACCAGTGTCCCGCTGAGTGGTGGAGCCTCTTTGCTGATTGATTTCGGGATTTATGACAGTCAACATTTTTCACAGTCTCCTTGACAGCTAAGTTAATCTCTGTTACTAAGGGACGAGGAAACTTCCGTAAACTCTTGACTATCTTATATCAAACTGTGAACTTACGATTCCGTGATTTTTGACTACACTTCAGTGGAATTGTAAGCTTATTCGACTACACTGCTAGCAGCTTCACTTGCTGCGATTGCTCCTAAAAACTGCCTCAAATGATCGTAGCAGAATTCTTACTTCCGTTTCTTAGATATCGGCAAAAGTTCTTTGTCGGATATCAGCGATAGTTCGTTGTAGGCTGTTTTCCCTGTGTGGATAGGTGCCATAGGAGAAACTGATTATAATTAAAAGGTTTAATTATTATTAAAAGGTTTAATTATCTGCGGCATCTGTCAGATGTGTTCTGGCCTGGAGGCGTGTGGTCTGGCCTAGTCCATTTTATGTTTAGACTAGGACGCCCTATCCCCTCTCTCTTGCCTGGGCCAAACTGTACCCCCCCCCCCCCCCGTTTAATCTAGGCAGGGGCCATTTTCACCTGCCACACCCACCTTGATTTGGGGATCCTGGCGGAGCTGAGCTGTCGTCGCGACGCCTGGTTGACCATAAGTAATATGGCTGAGTACCGGATGCAGGAGGTGAGGTATCTGAGCTTGTAGCGTGGTCAGTTGAAAGTTGGCCAGGGGCGAGGTTACATACGCCGCGGACGCCCGAGCCGCAGCCTCCTTGATTTCCTTGGCCATTGCCGAGAGCCTTTGCAATGACTCGAGCTGCCATGGCGAGGCATTCTTTTCTCTCCCGCTGGCGCCCACCAGTGTTCCCGTCCGCCCAGGTGCGGTTTTTGTCCGCTAGTGCGATAATGCCGCAAGCTGAGGCTATCGTGCCGAGCTCACTTGGGCTGCGCTTGCGTGCTCCGTCTCTCCCCAACCCTCGCGCCCCTCGAACCCCCCCCCCCGCTCTCTCTGCATCGGGCCACCGGCAGCGCTGAGTTAGCCTTAGCAAGATTAGGCAACACCGGCTCGAAAGTGAGACAAAAGACGTTGCATCTGCCCTTTGCACCTTTGCACCCCAAGATTGTCGCTAGGCCGACGAAGGTGAGAATTGGGAACGTCCAGAAGGTTCTGTGGCAATGGCGCGCTTGCTGAATAGGAACTGCTCGAGGCCACTTCGTGTTGGTTTTTTTATTATTACCTTCCCACACCAATTCGACACGCTGAGATGTCCACCGTAGGGATGCGTGCTTGCTGCTGCTGGTCTCACCTCTGCTCGCCACGGCAGACGGTAAACTGCACCGTCCTGTCGTGCCCGGCACTACAATAGTTTATGCCACTCGATACACTTCGATAGTCGTGACACTTCGATAGTTTACTCGCCGGAAGCGAGCGCCGCTGCCTGCCAGCAGCGCCGGGACATAAAAAGCTCTGCCGATTCTCGGGTTGGCTCTTGTAGCAAACGTCTGTTTCTCTCTCTCTCTCTCTCTCTCTCTCTCTCTCTCTCTCTCTCTCTCTCTGCAAAGAAGAGTCGCGTCCCAGTTAAGCGTGCATGCGCTGCCACTAACCGCACGGCCCCGAGGTCGAGCCTTTCAAGCTGCAAGCCAGCCTGGCTTGCTGCTGCTGTCTGCTCGCTAATCGGCGGTCGGTTGGCCAGGCTAGCTGCTGGAGCACGTGCTGATTGGCTGGCTTGGCTTGAGCTGCAGCAGCTGGAGCGGCCTGCGGCTTGTGTCGACGAGCTTAGTAGCCGCTGCCGCCCGGCGCCTCGCTTTGGTCTCCTCGCTTGCGGCTCGAGCCGGGCATGGCCTGGCCCCCATCGTCGTTGCAGCTTGATCATGGTCGGCGGCGGCGACGCCACGGCAAGCGCCGGCGGCGGCGGCAGGCCCGCGACTAGTGGCGGTGGCGGCGCACTCGCTCGCCCCAAGCAGACGCCGCTGAAGATCGGCGGCGGCGGCAGTCTTTCGGGGGGACGAGAGAATGTCGGCGGTGCAGCTGCTGCCATAAACTGTGACCTTCCTCCCATCTACGGAGGCTCGGAGGCTGCCGGCACCGACCAGCCCGGGTCGAGGCCAAGGTAGGAGAGGTCGTGCGCCCCCACCCCCCCCTCTCATCTGCCAGGAGTGCACCACCCACCCGTCGTCTGGCTCGTCTGCCTGCACGCCGCCGTGCATTGGAGGCAGCTGGTGGGCGGGGCGGCTGGCCAAGCAGCAATGAGCTTGCTTGCACGAGCCTCGCTTTCATCCCTAGCTTCGAGGAAGAGGACATTCGAGTCCCGTGGGGTCATGCGCCAGGTCACGCCGCGCGCGATGCGCCTCCTGTCTGCAGCTGAGCGCGAGCCGCGCTTTGCTCGTGCTGTCGGAGCTTCCGCTTCCGCTGCTGAGAGCCGTGCCAAGTCTTGACTCGGACTCTGCGGAATCTGTGCCGACGGAAAAGCTCGCGATCGAACACCAAGGAGCTACAATCTATAACCTAAAAAGTCACGAATAATATAAAAAGCTATAATCTGCATTGACCGCCCATCTACTAGCAGGCGGCAGAGAATCCGGTACACAATCAAACACATGAACGAAAATGCCTGACAGCAAGAAGGTGGCAGCCATTAGCCATTAGCCGAGTATTGGCTTCTATCCAGGTGCTCGGCGCTACCGTAGCAATGGCTGTGCAGACATCAGCCGTCATCCTTCGCACGGCTAATGGCGCGATGATGGCGCGCCGCTCCTGAGACGCTGCTGCTTCCCCCCTGCAAATCTTTGTGCATCTTCTTTTTTAGCCATCGTTTATTTTTTCATCTGCCTCTGCTTCTCGGTATGGCTCCCACGTAGCTGACTGCCTCTTTCTCTGTCTGTCTGTCTGTCTCTCTCTCTCTCCTCTTGAGTTCTCTCGAGTTCTCTTGCTCACTCTGTCGTTGACTTCTGTCTCAACCTCTCTCACCCTTACCTTTCTGTCTCTGTCTCTCTCTCTCTCTCTCTCTCCTCTCTCTCTCTCTGTCTCTCTTTCTCTCTCTCTCTCTCTCTCTCTCTCTCTCTCTCTCTCTCTCTCTCTCTCTCTCTCTCTCTCTCTCTCTCTCTCTCTCTCTCTCTCTCTCTCTCTGTGTGTGTGTCTCCCTCTTTCTGTCTCTCTCACCGACCAGGTCTGGCCGGTCGATTGGGCTGAGTGTAAGACTCACTGTCGTTGCATGACGTAATGCATTCATTCGAGGGTGTGGAAATGGGTTCGTTCAGCTGCCGCAGCTCGCGTGCCTCCGAACTCGTGGCCACCGCTTGATGCGCTGCTGCTTCAAGCGGCCGCTGACGAACGGCGACGTGCCGAGAATCTCTGCATAGCATTTCAGCAGGTCCACCGAGCTCCCTAGAACGTAGCTAACTTTGCCATCTGGAAAGTTTATATAAAAATGGACCGAAACGTCTAGGCTGACCGAGCCGGCGGCATGTTTTTTTAATTACAACAGCAAAGATGCTTCCGTTGTGGGCATTCAAGTGTGCTGACCGGCAGATGACAGCCGACGTCGACTCCTGGGTGGCGCCTCCGTGACATTGTAATGTAATATAATGCATCTCCTTCTGTAATTCCACCTAAAAAAAAACTGGGTGTTCGCATGAGAGTTCTCTATGGCGCACTCGGTTAGCTAGCCGCTTAGTAGACGGCCGCTTGCTTCACTTCTTGCCAGCTCATGCATCGCCGCGCGCGCACGCATTTTCAGCACGACGGCGGCGAGCATGCACGGCGGCGGCTCGACGACGCGACCAACGACCACCGGCGGTTCGGCCGCCGGCCCGACGACTGCCAAGGTCGCCCCCTTCAGCCGAAACATAACGGCGCGCAGCACGATCGGGGCTCCGACGCGAAAGAGCTCCGCTCTGCGGGACGCCTCCGCCTCGAGCGCGCACCACACGCCGGTCGCCGGCGGAGGCGTCGCCGGCAACTCGCATCACGACGGCGCGCGTCTGTCGTTCTTCGACAAGCTCACGTCCAAGTTTCGCGGCAGGTTCGTAGCCGACGGCGGCGAAGGGTTCCGCAGGAGAGAGAGAGAGACAGGGGTAGCAGGTTCGAGTCCTTGGGATGCAGGCGATCCTTTATCTTTATTTATATTATAATAATTGTATTTATTTATATTATTTTAAAATATCAAAATATTGCATTGCAAGCGAATAGGTGGCGATTGCCGTTAAGGCTCCCTTGCAGCTATGCAAATGAGGCTGCTAAATCGGCCCTGACCTTTCTTTTAATTCTAGCCCCGTGTGCGGCGCCGCCGGCTGCCCTGCGGGGGGGGGGGGGGGGGAGGGGGAAGGTGGTGGTGGTGGTGTGGTGCCGACCGACCGGCCGGCCCCGCAGCAGAGCCTGCCTTCTGCGTCCGCCTCGAGCGACGACCTCTGCGACGCCCGCACGCCGCAGGCGAGATTCGAACCGGACCGGCAGCAACAGCAGTTTAGCTTCCTCTCGAAATAACGCTCGCGGCCGCACCTCGCGGTCGCACACCGCTGCGCTGCAGGTCGGTGACGACCGATCCCGTGCACCTCGTGCAGCCCGGCAGCTCTGGCCCGGGCAGTCCCACGTCGATGACGCCGTCGCTGGGCGGCGCAGTGACGCCCACCGGACACGGCGGCGGCGGGAGCGTCTCCCTTGGTGCCGCGGCCGCCATGGCTGCCGAGGGAGGAGGTGCTGGCGGCGGAGGCCCCGAGCCCGTGAAGCCTCGCTCGCTTCGCTTCACCTGGTCGATGAAGACCACGTCGGCCATGGATCCGGCAGACATGATGAAGGAAATCCGCAAGGTCGGTGCCCGCTCGCTCTCCTGTTCCCGACGCTCGCCCGCCGCTGCTGCGCCGATGTGCAGCCGCTCGCTCGTTCGCTCGCCTGCTGCTTTGGCTTCGTTGACTCGCGTCGCGCCAGCGCCGCCGCATCCGACGTCGACGCGTTTCAGGTGCTCGACGCCAACAACTGCGACTACGAGCAGCGCGAGAAGTTTCTGCTCCTGTGCGTGCACGGCGACCCAAACACGGACAGCCTCGTGCAGTGGGAGATGGAGGTGTGCAAGCTGCCCAGGCTGTCGCTCAACGGCGTGCGCTTCAAGCGCATTTCCGGCACGTCGATCGGCTTCAAGAACATCGCGTCCAAGATAGCCAACGAGCTGAAGCTTTGAAGGCGACGACGCAACCGCTGCCTCAGCGAGCGAGCGAGCCGGTCCTGTCGGACCGAAGCACCTCGGGTGGTCGTCGGGCAGGCGAACGGACGGCTCCCCCTCGACGGGCTCGATACCAAAAAGAAAACTGCCGATGGCTGCTTTGTGAGCAGCCATCGGATCGGCGCAAGGTGCGCAACGGCAGCACGCCAGCCCCAAGGCAGGCGCGCTCGCTCGCGCAGGGTCACGTGGCTGCAGCAGCAGCCGGTGAGCGCTCCTCTGCACGTCCTCGTCAGCGCTGTGCTGCTGTCGCCGCCACTGGGCGCAGGCGACTCGTCATCCGTAGGAGGAGAGTCGCGCACCTCTCAGCAGTCCCCCTCCCCGGTCGGGCCCCTCGAAGCGCCGCGCAAGCCATGACATCGGCGACGGTGCTGAACGCATTCTAAAGGAGATTACAAGCGCTGGATCCTCGCACACTGGCGGCGGCGCCGGCGGCCGGCAGGGAAGAAGCCGGCGCGAGGGGCCAGGCGAAAGACTGGCCAGTAGCCAGCAGCACCGCAGTACGCGAGCGAGAGCTGGCGCCGGCCGACAAGAGACGATTTGTGGCAGTCGTTATGCGCAAGGCCATCGCAGCTCCGAACTGCATTCTGCTGCTCTGTACGCCCTCGACTGTGCGCGCGCACGTTGCTTTGCAGCTGCGCAGCAGAGGGAACGTTCGCTGTCGCCACGATCGCTGCCTGAAGCAGTCGCCGCCACTCCCTGATTCGTGCATGCATATACTGCTGCTGCTGGCGAGCGATGGCGGCGACCGCTGGCGAGGTGGCCTGCTCGTGAGTCTAGGTCCCCTCTGCCTGTGCAGTCTGTCGGCGTCGGCGGCTTTGCACATCTAGAGCATTGATTGGCTAGAACGGGGGTCGGGCGTTGCTTTTATGGCCTTTTCACATTTTCGTGAGCTTGTTGTAACGACGTTGTCCCCAGGGTTCGAGGGGCCTTTTAGCCACCTGTTTAGGCCCTAGGTGGCTGGGCGGGCGGCACCGCCGAGCTGTGTACATAGGCGTTCGTGCGTATTTATGACAGGCTCTCGTCGGATTTCTTTTTCTAAATTTTATTTTGAAATGCCGATGACGCTGGCTTCTTGTGGATGGGAATTGATGCGCGCGTAAGGCGGAAGCGAGTCCTGTCTTTTGCTGTGATTCGTTGGTGTCCAGATTACAGACTTGTTAAAATAAACGCAGTTTCTCGACTTGCCTGGCGACGACTGTGCAACGCGGCAGGCGCCGGCAAGCCGTCGTAGGCAAGCTCTCCTGTCCCGTTATTACAGCCGCCGAACGACGCATCTGTGGCAGCTGCCGCTCTGCGTGCAGGCACGAGTTCGTGTATAGTCATGCCAACCTTGAAAGGAATTCATCGCTAAAATTCATCAAGGAAGGCTCACAGAGGCACGGTCGAGTGAAGGTCTCGGATCACATGTCTCGCATATGGGGGGATACTTGTGGCAGTGGCCCGTGGGCAGCTGCCACGAGACACATGCATTGCAGGCGTCTGAGGGTCCGGCGGCAGCCGCTGCAATCGCCGTTCACGTACGTGACACCGTCACGCTCGAAGCGATGGCGAAGATGCAGCTGCTTGTGATGGATCGCGATCCATCAATCGATGGATCCATGATCATGGATCCATCAATCGATGGATCCATCAATCTATGGATCGCAATCCATCGCAAGCAGCTGCGTGCGAAGATGGCCAAGATCTCAGATCTGACACCGTCGTAGCGAGCTCGAAGCGATGGCGAAGATCTCGAAGCAACGGAAGTGACGGCTGCTGTAGCTAGCTAGTTTCCCGGGCGCGGCCGACGCCTGCCGAATGAATTCGGCTGCTGGCGGGGCGAGGCGAGCGTACCAGGCTGAGGGTTCGCCCGCCCTCGACACGCGAGGCGTCAAGAGGAAGCAGCTCGCTCGCTTGTCGACACGCTCTCGGTAGACTCCTCGAGCAGCGTCGGCGACCTCGAAGCAGAAGCAGCGCCGGCCGCCGATGAGATTGTCGATCGCCAGCGCGCATGCGCGAGCTGGAATAACTTGCGGTGCAGGCAAACGTAAGCGCTCCCAGAAATCACCGAAGCCAGGTGTCGCCGAATCTCGCATAGGCATCGGGCGGCGCCCTCTCGTTTTCGACTCAAGCTGCGAGGCAGTCAGTCGAAAAGCAGAGGCAGCTCAGTCGAAGTGGACGCCCTTGGCGAGTTTGGGCTTCGCTCTGCTGCCCGGATTCACGGCACTCCTGCCGGCGAGCGCCCCCGCCGGCGGCAGCTGGCGCTTGCGGCGGGCGGCGGGCGCTGCGCTTCCGGTCCGCTGAGCGCCGTCGGCGCTGCACCCGCTCGTCTGCAGCTCTTTCTCATCAAGCAGATCCGACAGGCGGAAGACGATTCGCTGTAGCTCCTTGTGACGTGCCGGCTCGCCCACTTCCTGCAGGTCCATGGCCAGCCGCCTCCCACCTCCGCCGTCACCGACGGGAACCTTGAGCGTCACCTTGGCCGAGCTTCTTGTGAGCCCGATCGTCGCCACCGCTGCTGACCCCACCGCCTCCTTGCCACAGTCGAATAGGGTCCTGCGAAATGGAGCAGCAGTCGGAGGCACAGCCGCAGCACGGGCTGCCGGAGGTGTGCACCCTCGCAGGTCACGTGTGCTGCCTGCACCAGCACACGTGACCTGCGACCACGAGCAGCAAGCCGTGGCAGAAGAAGCTGGCGTGCCACGCCCCTTCCACCCACTCACGCCACTGCAGCCATCGAGGATGCAGCTCGGCTGCCTCTCCCTCCCCTGAGCCCCCCCCCCTGCACTGAACCCCTCCCG
The DNA here is from genome assembly GCA_009760855.2 of Cristatella mucedo. Taxonomy (NCBI): domain Eukaryota; kingdom Metazoa; phylum Bryozoa; class Phylactolaemata; family Cristatellidae; genus Cristatella; species Cristatella mucedo. The sequence goes on from WPIO01000088.1 coordinate 1,459,063, forward strand.
CTGCATTGAGCCCCTCCCCCTGCACTGAGCCCCTGTCGATTGGAGAACCCAGGATTGCAGACAATAAAGCTCCAGGAGGACGTTTGATGACATGTACAGCAAAACCTGTCTGCCCGGAATCAAAAACAATTCTAGCCCTTCGATACACAAGCAGAGCTAGGCTCACATTTCAAATTTCACTCTAATAATAATAATAATGATGATAATAATTCACTTGATAAAGCGCCCTCAGAGAACTTAATCTCTCTCTAGGCGCTTTACATTTGCTGTAAAGTGAAATGTAATTGAATGGTAAGTAAGATCATGCTTAAAAAAACAAACGAAATGAATAATATAGTTAGGGGTGACACATGGTCAGCATGCAAATGTGGCTATTGGCAGCATGCACAGTGTCAGCACGGATAAGCACATCAAGGACGAATCACAGGGACCCACTAAATGCTGTCCTAAATAGGTGTGTTTTTAGGTTCTTTTTAAATGTTGTCAAGTCAGGCGATGATGTGACGCAAGTCGGGAGGGAGTTCCAGGCTTTGGGAGCATACGAACTAAATGCACGGTCTCCAAAGGATTTAAGGTTTGTATGAGGTATTTCTAGACTGTTGGATACAGAAAAGCGGGTGGTACGATGCTTGGCCTGATGGGGTAGTATATCTGACAGATAGGCTGGAGCCATAGAATGAAGGGACCTAAAAGTGAGCGACAAAACCTTGAAGTCAATCCGTTGCTTGACTGGCAGCCAGTGCAGGTCGGCGAGAAGGGGAGTAATGTGGCAACTGCGACGCTCACGACAGACAAGTCTAGCTGCCGAGTTTTGCACCAGCTGCAATCGCCTGATCGCACATGCTGGTAGGCCAGTAAGCAGTGAGTTGCAGAAGTCGAGATGGGATGTCACGAATGCATGGACCAACTTGGAAGTTGTATCTTTATCTAAACAAGTCCGAATTTTAGCAATGTTATGAAGCTGAAAATAGGCGGATTTGACTGTGGAGCTGATACGGTCGTCTAACGAGAGGTCGCTTTGGAATATGACACCTAGATTTCGAGCTGATTCAACTGGAGATATGCTGGCAGAGCCAATTTTGAAAGTCAGCCTTTCCAATCTCTGGATCCCACCGGGTTTGCCCATAACTAGTAAGTTAGTTTTATCATCGTTAAGTTTTAGAAAATTTGCTGCCATCCATGTGCGGATGTCATCAATGCATGCAGCTAGTGAGTTTAGAGAATTTTGAGGTGTCAGATGATCTTTGTCCATTCACGTCAATACTCTGGAGTCTCCCACTGAGATAGGACTGAACCACTGCAGAGCAGTGCCAGTGATGCCCAGGCGATATGAGAGGCGCTCTAGAAGAACTTTGTGATCGATGGTATCAAAAGCTGCCGAAAGATCGAGCAAAACAAGCAGAGACACTTTACCCATGTCTGCATTCCTAAGTAGGTCATTGTATACCCGAAGCAATGCTGACTCTGTGGAGTGATTAGCTCTAAAGCCAGACTGGAACTTACTAGCAAGGTGTGAGGTTTCGATATATGAGTTCAGCTGGTCCGCCACGACCCGTTCGAGTGTCTTTGATAGGAATGGTAGAAGGGAAACTGGGCGGTAGTTGCTCAAGTTCTCTTGGTCAAGTGTAGCTTTCTTGAGAAGTGGCCTGACAGCTTTTTTACAGCTTTTTGAAAGGTGCTGGGATCTGACCTGAGGCAAATGACATATTAATTATGTAAGTTCCAGTCTGGCTTTAGAGCTAATCACTCCACAGAGTCAGCATTGCTTCGGGTATACAACGACCTACTTAGGAATGCAGACATGGGTAGAGTGTCTCTTCTTGTTTTGCTCGATCTTTCGGCAGCTTTTGATACCATCGATCACAAAGTACTTCTAGAGCGCCTCTCATCTCGCCTGGGCATCACTGGCACTGCTCTGCAGTGGTTCAGGTCCTATCTCAGTGGGAGACTCCAGAGTGTTGACGTGAATGGACAAAGATCATCTGAAGTACCTCTAAAATATGGAGTACCTCAGGGCTCTGTGCTAGGTCCGGTCCTTTTCACCGTTTATACTCTCCCTCTCGCTGATGTGATTGCCAAGCACAATCTAGGCTTTCACTTCTATGCGGATGACACTAAGTTGTACCTTTGCTTTGATCCCTCCCAGCCTTCGAGCACCTCAAATTCTCTCAACTCACTTGCTGCATGCATTGATGACATCCGATCATGGATGGCAGCAAATTTTCTAAAACTAAACGATGATAAAACTAACTTACTAGTTATGGGCAAACCTAGTGTTATTCAGAAATTGGAAAGGCTGACTTTCAAAATTGGCTCTGCCAGCATATCTCCAGTTGCATCAGCACGAAATCTAGGTGTCATATTCCAAAGCGACCTCTCGTTAGACGACCACATCAGCTCCACAGTCAAATCAGCCTATTTTCAGCTTCTTAACATTGCTAAAATTAGGGCTTGTTTAGATAAGGATACCACGTCCAAGTTGGTCCATGCATTCGTGACATCTCGTCTCGACTTCTGCAACTCACTGCTTACTGGCCTACCAGCATGTGCGATCAGGCGATTGCAGCTGGCGCAAAACTCTGCAGCTAGGCTTGTCTGTCGTGAGCGTTGCAGTTGCCACATTACTCCACTTCTCGCCGACCTGCACTGGTTACCAGTCAAGCAACGGATTGACTTCAAGGTTTTGTCGCTCACTTTTAGGTCTCTTCAGTCTTTGGCTCCAGCTTATCTCTCAGATCTACTCCCCCACCAGGCCAAGCATCGTACCACCCGCTTTTCGGAATCTAACAGTCTACAAATATCTCGTACAAGCCTTAAATCCTTTGGAGACCGTGCATTTAGCTCGTATGCTCCCACAGCCTGGAACTCCCTCCCGACCTGCATCAGAACATCCCCCGACCTGACCACATTTAAAAGAAACTTAAAAACATACCTATTTAGGACAGCATTTAGTGGGTCCTTGTGATTCGTCCTCGATGTGCTTATGCGTACTGACACTGTTCATGCTGCCACTAACCACATTTGCATGCTGACCCAGTGCACGTAACCCCTAACCATGTTATTCATTTTGTTTGTTTTTCAAGCATGATTTTACTTACTATTCTATTGCGTATCACTTTGCAGCAAATGTAAAGCGCCTAGAAAGAGATTAAGTTCTCTGAGGGCGCTTTATCAAGTGCAATATTATTATTATTATAATTAAGTTATGCATGGCAGCAGCAGATCAATGCAATTATTATTATAACGTAGGAGCAGGACAGTGGGAATAGGGTCCAGAGGACTTGTTGTCTTCTTTGATTGAGATACGAACTTTAGGACTAGATCACTAGTCACCTGCTTAAATGCAGACATTGAGGTGCAGCCAGGAACCGAGGAACAACATTCTAGTGGGGAGGTAGTCATCACAGGGATGGATTCCCTGATCTTGTCTATCTTCTGCACAAAGAATCGAGAGAAGCGATCGGCTAGATCATCATTAGGATCATCAGGTAAGGAGCTAATCTGGGAACGGTTGAGGAGATGGTTTATTGTCGACATCAGCATTTTTGGATTGTGCATCTGCGATTCAACAATGTTTTTATAAAAACTAGACTTAGCCTCTGCTAGGATCGATTGGTACGACCTACAGTAGTCTTCATATGCCTGTCGATGGACAGTTAGTCCGTTTTTTTTGTATGCTTTTTCAAGCTTTCGTTTAGTAGACTTGGCTAGTTTAATGTCTGCGGTAAACCATAGGCCGTCTGGGGGGGGCCCCCCCCCCCCCCCCGCACAGTGCGCTTTGTCAGAGGGGCAAACTCGTCTAGCGTGTCAGCTAGTGTCGTGTTGAAGCTATCTACCAATGATGACAGATCGGAGGGAGGATTGAGCAGCAGAGGTGAAGCAGATATTCTCGCATGGACAGCATCGATGTCAAGGGTCTTGAGGTTTCGCGATTCACAGGTTATTTTAGAGGAGGATGTGGGCACACACTGTAGATTGAATGAGATCTGCATGTGGTCAGATAAGCATGATTTGGTAATAATTGGTGATGTAGCTAAACGATTTGATTCAGAAAAGTGGGTGGTACCATGCTTAGCCTGGTTGGGGAGTAGATCTGAGAGATAGGCTGGAGCCACAGAATGAAGTGACCTAAAAGTGAGCGACAAAACCTCGAAGTCGATCCGTTGCTTGATTGGTAGCCAGTGCAGGTCGGCGAAAAGTGGTGTGATGTGGCAACTGCGACGCTCACGACAGACAAAAGATGAAGGATGCCAATGCAGTTTCCGCATCCGCTCACGACGCTGTCCACGGAGTTCGCAAAGGAAAAACCGGCGGTTGGTGTGTCAAAACGCTGAAGACAAAGCCCAGTCAGCCCAGTCAGAAGTGGTAGCCAGTGCAGGTCGGCGAGAAGTGGTGTGATGTGGCAACTGCGACGCTCATGACAGACAAGCCTAGCTGCGGACGTTTGCGACGAGCTGCGGCCCGAGGCCGGCGACCAGCGCGCCGACTCTTAGGCGCGCGCGCTAAGGGCGCTCACCTCAGACCGCTGACGTAGTCGTGCGCGGTGGAGCCGCGAGCGGCGGCTGCGGCCGCCGACGACGGACCGCCGCCGCCGCTCGCTGCTGCTGCCGCCGCCGCCGCCTCATCCTCGACGCGGGCGGCAGCAGCGAGCGCGCCGGCTCCGTCCGAGCTCAAGTTAGCGTCGAGCCTCCACACTAGGATCCCGTCGGTTGCAACGATTGAGTGCAATTCCGCTCCTTCTTTCGTGCACAAGATGTATCGCGTCTCGCCGCTGGATACGGTCAAGAAGCGCTCGCGGACAGCGGCGTCGTCCTCCATTTCCGGAAGTAATCGTGACTTGTAGCCAGCCCATTTATGTCCCGTTGAAAGTGGCGCATGCGACATAGATATACGTGGCTGTCTAACTCGCCCGCTCGAGCGAAGTTATCCTCTGGAGTCGGCTCGCTGGAGCGGGCAACGATCGTAAGGATGAAGAGACTGGCCTCGCTATGACGGGTGAGCTGGTTTGCAAAGACAACGCGTCCGGTGCATTTCCGGCTGATCTGCGTTAGAGAATTGTCTATGCTGTCGGCGCCTGGCAGGAAGTTTAAAGTTGCTTCGGCGTCGAATGACGGGACAAAATCCTGAGACCTGGTCTAAAAAAAAAATATATATATATATATATATATTATATAAATTTCTATAATAATTTATGTATTATAGAAAGCCCGGAGTCCCGCCCGTCGGTCGGAGAGTCGCTCCCATGCTTCCGCCACTCCCACGCGGGCGCGAAGCACCGAAAGCGGCTCGTCCGGAAGGCTGCCGCCGCAGACGGCGGGCGGCGTCGGCTAACGGCGCAGCGACCAGGCCGCGCGTCGCTGAAGGCGAGGCGACGCGTGGTCACGCTAGCCGTTGACCCCGTCGTTGACCCCCGAGCCGCCGCCGCGCACTAGAAATTCGACTGCAGCACCGACGCGGCCGAATACTTGGGCGAAGAAAAGTTGCGAGCGGCGCAGCCGCGAGGAAAATTCAAAAAATTTCGAATCGCCGTAAAAAAATGAAAAAATTAAATTAAAAAAAAATTAAATTAAACAAAATTAAATTTAAATTAAAATGTTGAATTGCCATAAAAGCTCGAGAGCTCTGAAATCGGCGGCTTGGATTGGCTTTTGGAGGTTTTCTCCCCTCCCGGTCTGCTCTCGTTGGAAGGCGAAGCGCTCAACTGTCTCGACGCCGCCGCCGTGAAATTGCCGTGCGGAGCTCCTTTGCCTTTTTAACTGTGGAATATCCCCTTTTCTTACTTGCAGCTGCATTTCTGGCATTTCTCTACCTACCCCATCGATCAGGTCATAGATCCGCCGATTGCGACGCAATCTCTCCGCCCGCCGTCGCGGTGGGCCGCACTTTCGCAATGCACGAACGCTTCGTTTCGCTTTCACTTTCGCCGCGCTTTCGCTCTGCACGAACGGTACTCGATAGCTGCCGCTGCGATGGCGAGGCTGCGGCCAGTCAAGAATCCGTCCACGCCCACTCTCGGTGCCCAGAGGCCACGAGCTCCGATCGCTGTGACAGCGAGGACCGGGAGGCTGCCTGCGGCAGCGAGAATCTGCGCGGCACGTGACCATCTGAGCGCTCCCGTGCAAATCGGCCGACGGATTACGGATTGAGTAGATTAAGAAGATGAAGGCAGACGGTAAGTAGAGGCAAAAACTATGCGCTCAGATCTGAGGTGAGCTGCTGCGACAGAATGCTGCGATCGAACGATTCCGCTCAAACAATTCCGAAAAACGTTACCGCTCCTCCAGCCGCGCGTGCGCGATGATTGATTGATTCTGATTCAGATTGATTGATTCAGATTGATGATCCCGCGATCGATCAAGCGCGGCGCGCGCGCTAGAGCCGCGAGAGAGAACGAAGGATCCGTGGCAAAGTCACGCTTGCTGATGGCACCAGCACATTGGACGCTTGAATGAAATGGAAATAGACACCGTCGGTGTAGCGCGACGAACTCGCCGCCGCGACGAATCCGCTTCCAGCGATCCAGCTGATCCAGCGATCCAGCTCGTTGGTTTTAACTTATTTTCGTGTCAGTTGCGATCTTGAATTCAAGCTCACTCGGTTGCGATCTTAAGAAAGACGATAGCTGGATGAATGATCCGGATAATTTCTTTTTATAGGCACTCTTTATATTCGGGACCTCTCTTGCTATCTTCAACTGTTACTTTTTTCGTAGATAATCGTGATCCGGTGAGTAGAAACGAGGCGGTTGGTTTGCTTGGCTCCTCGGATGGACCGCCACCAAGCACAGCCACGCCCCACCAGACCGTTGTAACGTAGAGCTCTCGCTGAGAATGTGCTTGTTTTTCCTCACTTGGCGCCTTTAGCTCTTTTCGGGGACATTGATAGCCAATAACTGTCGCCATTCGATGACTCACGTGACTCTAAATTCCGCTAAGGAGTTGCGGCAGTGCGTCCCGTAAGCTGTTGCTTCCAAAACCTCTCGCGCTCTCACTCTTACTCTCTCTCTCTCGCTCTCTCTCACTCTCTCTCTCTCACTCTCTCTCTCACTTGCTCTCTCTCAATCTCTTTCTCATTCTCTCTCTCTCTCTCTTTCTCTCTCTCTCTTTTTCTCTCTCTCTCTCTCTCTCTAAATCTCTCTCTCTCTCTCTCTCTCTCTCTCTCTCTCTCTCTCTCTCTCTCTCTCTGTCATTAATCATTCTCTCATATATATAAAAATATAAAAGACAGGCGAGTTGTGGTAAAAAGTTGTAAGCGCAGCGCTTTGTCATTAAACAAAATTAATTTAGATCAATAAATTATTTAGAGCCTTCTTCCCAGCCTCTAGGAAATTTCTTACAGATACTTAAATATAGATCCAAGTCACTAGAAAGTTCGAGAAAATTTAGAATCGACGCGTTTGCGACTCGCCATTCTTTCTGCGAGAGCCTTGCGCTCGAGACCGAAAGCGTGCGATGTTGGCGACGTTTGCTCAGAAAAACTCCAGAACTAGCTTTGATGACTGGCTTGATTTACGGAAGCTCAGAGAAGCGCGTTTGCAGTTTCCGCTCTGCAAACGCCGCGGCGGAGTGATGCCGGTGGCGCCGAGGTGTCTCGCTGTCTTGCGACCTCGTGGTCCCGAGGTAGTGGATTCGATTCCTGCGGTGGCAGGCGATCTTTTGTTGCCGCTGCAAGCGGTGGCGATAGCCTTAAAGGCTCTTCTGTCGCTATAGAATAGAGGCTGTCAAATTAGCTGGTATGTTTCGTGAGAAGACCATTTGGTGCCTCTTTCTCATGACTCGCGCTTGCATCGCCCTCTATGCGAGCAGCCAGCCTGCTAGACTGCCAACCGCGACGCGCAATGCAAATTAATGAATGACAATTAATACTAGCTAATTTAAAAGCCTCTTTTTTATGGCTGCAGAAGAGCCCTTAAGGCTATCACCACTGCTTGCAGCGGCAATAGAAGATCGCAGACAGCAGGATTCGAACCCACGTGACCTCGGAATCGAAAGGTCTCAAAAAGCAAGGCGCCCTACCTAGCGAAGCCATCGTGGTTCATCAAATGCTGCCACGCGACGTGCTCTCCTGCCTCGGCACGCGTCGAACGCTGCGTTCCATCGCCTCGGAAGTGAGCCAAAGGACCAGATGTAGACACAAAGAGCTGTAGAGGCTCTTCCGGGCCCGAGCCGGACGTTCTCTGCGTCTCCGCCGCCCCCTCTGACTCCGCAGCCACGTGACCAACACTGATCGAACGGCGCCGGGTTGCCGCGCCGGGCTCGACGACTCCGCGGTCGCTGCAGCACTTTCAGAGCGCGATTGAAAAACCCAAAAACGATGCAACGCACGCGGCTGCACATGCCGCGATGCTGCGAACTCCTTCCTTCCTGCCACCATTTTTCGACGTCGACCTCTTCCTGGCTCCCTTACGGCGTGTATTTATAACGATAGTATTAATACATCTATATCTATCTACATCTTACTAGTTATGGGCAAACCCAGTGCGATTCAGAGATTGGAAAGGCTGCCGCTCAGAATTGGCTCAGCCAGCATATCTCCTATCGAATCAGCTCGAAATCTAGGTGTCATGTTCCAAAGTGACCTCTCGTTAGACGACCACATCAGCTCCACCGTCAAATCTGCCTATTTTCAGCTTCATAACATTGCTAAAATTCGGGCTTGTTTAGATAAGAATACCTCGTCTAAGTTGGTCCATGCATTCGTGACATCTCGCCTCGACTTCTGCAACTCACTGCTTGCTGGCCTCCCAGCATGTGCGATCAGGCGATTGCAGATGGTGCAAAACTCTGCAGCTAGGCTTGTCTGTCGTGAGCGTCGCAGTTGCCACATCACTCCCCTTCTCGCCGACCTGCACTGGCTGCCAGTCAAGCAACGGATTGACTTCGAGGTTTTGTCGCTCACTTTTAGGTCCCTTCATTCTATGGCTCCAGCCTATCTTTCAGATATACTACCCCATCAGGCCAAGCATCGTACCACCCGCTTTTCGGAATCCAACAGTCTACAAATACCTCGTACAAACCTTAAATCCTTTGGAGACCGTGCATTTAGTTCATATGCTCCCAAAGCCTGGAACTCTCTCCCGACCTGCGTCAGAACATCCCCTGACCTGACCACATTTAAAAGGAACTTAAAAACACACCTATTTAGGACAGCATTTAGTGGATCCCTGTGATTCATCCTTCATGTGCTTATGCATGCTGACACTGTGCATGCTGCCACTAACCATATTATTTATTTTGTTTGTTTTTCAAGCATGATATTACTCACCATTCAATTGCATTTCACTTTGCAGCAAATGTAAAGCGCCTAGAAAGAGATTAAGTGCTCTGAGGGCGCTTTATCAAGTGCATTCTTATTATTATTATTTTAATATAAATACTTATATATATATATATATATATATACATATATATATATATGTGTGTGTGTACGCAATAATTATAAGATTTATCTGGCAATATCTCGGTCAGAGCTTCTATACTTCTCGGTACGAGTGTCAACTGCGCCGAAGCTCTTTCATTGGAGGATCTGTTGACTGCTCATTGACAGTCCAGACTGCTTTCAGCACCGTAGCGTTTCATTACTCTGTACTTGCTTTGCTCAGCATAACCTCAGCCAAGCTGGTCCATTCATTCGCGAAATTGCGTCCAAACGTTAGTTGCTCGCCATGTCGCTACCTCGCAGATCGTGCTGCCACTGCAATACCATAAGCAATAACAAGCCAATAGTTCAAAACTCACTATCAGTCGCGAAGGTGGCAACTGCCATATTAAACGGCCGTATTATATAATATTATATATCATATTATCACATATATATATCATATATATTGCATTACATCAATTATGTTATGTTATATTATGTTGTATTGTACGATAGTTCTCTCTGGTGTTCACTGGCTTCGCAGCAACAAGATCGCAGACTTTCAGACTTTGACCCTCGAGTCTGATACCTTGAACCGTGATTCTTGACCCTTGACTTTTGTGACCCCACTCTTGTCTCTACAGTTCTCGTTTCTCGCTTTCTATTGTCGTGAATACTTCCGTCTGAGGCTACTCGTCGTGTCGCGTACGCTCGTCTAAATCGTCGTTGAGCTGCTGAGCTTCTAGGCTTCTACTTCTGGAATCCTCCTTTGAACGCCGTTCCTTCAGTTCGTATGTTCGCAAAGCGTTCAGCTCACTACCGACTGGCATCGCGACATCCCCATGACATGACGAAATTTAGCAAGAAATAAAACACTCTCTCCTCTTGACATTTACTCGGTCCGCGGGAGATGTATAGTGTATGCTCATGCGCGCTGAAGGTTTGCATGTCGTCATGAAGAAATTAACGTCTTTTCCGGCAAATGTTAAATGTCAAGAAAGAGTCGAAGTCCCCATTGGAACCGATACCAAATTATTATTGTTATTGTGTCATTATAACTTCCAGTAGGACCAGAAACATTAGATTTAATCGTCAAGATAAAGGCAAGTCCTCTCAAGATCGACGCCGAAGAAGAAGTCGAGAAAATACTGAGAAGATTGGTTCGGCAATCGAACACTGTCTACAATTGTATTTATTTATTTATGATATTGTTATTGTTATTATATATTATATTATAGATATATTATACTTATTTATTTAAAAAATATATCAAATAGAACCTTTTAAAAGTATATTATATTGTATTATATTTTTATGATGTTATATTATATATATATGTATATATATTATATTTATTTAACAATTTTTATCAATTAGTACTCTTAACAAGTCGGGCATGTTAGAAATGGGATTCGAATCTCCACATTCAAAAGAAAGCATTAAAATGATTAAGGAAAACCGCATGTAACCCAGAAGTTAACCGAAATCATAGTATCTAAGAATAACGAATTTACCGATCTCTGCTCTGCATCATATACCACATATGCCGCAACTTGTTGAACCTTGGTAAATCGGGGTGCACGTTTGCAGCTTTTTGAGGTGCATGCTTGTGACTTTTAAGCAGCTTCATTTACAGCGTAGCTTTGTGCATGGGAAATTCTATAACTCGGCTAAAACTTGACGGATCAGCGTTTTGAAATACTTGACGGTTCAGAATTTTGCGTTTGAGCTCAGCACTGCTTTTACATCACCGTGGCAGTTCATGTCCAATTTCGGTTTGACAACCTTTCCTATAAATTTCGATAACTTACGCAGGAGAGTTTTGCATAGCGCACTCACAGCCTAAGCGGCTTTCGGTACGCATTTGGTAGCCAGCAGACTTCGTCTCACGCAACAAAGAGAAAGTGGGAAGCATAGCAGAGTTAGCATTGCCGTCGAGGAAGTGAGCAGCGTGGAACTACCAACTCTCGTGACAGCTGGAAAGGTCAGGCCGCAGTCAGCAGCCAGGGAGTAGATGTTGTCGCGTAGCAATTTTGCACTGCAGAAAAAATTTTGAACTGCAGAAAAAACTTCTGTCGCCAACAACGGTCTCAAAGAGTAGGAATTTCTAATCTAATCTAGTGTCTGCAGAGGACCCGAGAGCATCACGGGAGGCATCTCGTCCAGTAGTTTAGCAAGGTTTAAAGGGGCGCAAGCCATGACCTTATGACTTTATGGCCTTATGGGCCAGAGCAAGAATTTTTCACTGTGTAGGTTGATCAGTCGGGAGCTATCAGTCGTAGCTCCTTTAACACAGGAGACACAACATGGCTGAACTTCTGTGGACATGTCAACTAGCCTTGCTGCTATCGTGAGCTGTGGGGACTTAATGGCATTTTCGCAGCCCAGTTAAAAGGAAATTGCAGCAGTCCAGCTTAAACGAAACTATGGATCTGGTTAAATTACTAGCAAGCCACCGCGGTAGACAGTACGTATGCATGTATGTATGTATGCATGTATGCATGCATGTACGTACGTATGTATGTATGTATTTATTTCTTTTGTTTTCAAGCATGATTTTACTTACCATTCCATTGCATTTCACTTTACAGCAAATGTAAAGCGCCTAGAGAGAGATTAAGTTCTCTGAGGGCGCTTTATCGAGTGAATTATTATTATTATATGTACGTACGTATGTACGTATGTATGAATGTACGTACCTTTTGTATGTATGTATGTATGTGTGTGTATATATTGAATATGTGTGTACGTATGCATTGGATATGTATGTATGTATATATGTATGTGTGTACGTATGTATGTACGTATGTATGTATATAGCTCCATCAGTAACTCCATAAAGCCACAAAGACTGCGTGGGTGTTACGCAGGAGAGTTTTGTATAGCGCACTCACAGCCTAAGCGGCTTTCGGTACGCATTCGGTAGCCAGCAGACTTCGTCTCACGCAGCAAGGAGAAAGTGGGAAGCATAGCAGAGTCAGGAGAGCAGTTGAGGTAGTGAGCAGCATTGAAGTAGCAGCTCAGGATAGCTGGAAAGGATGTGCCACAGTCGGCAGCAGGAGATTAGTTGTTGTTGCGTAAACAAAGTGGAAGCGAGTTCCACAGTCTAGGATCTGCAGGGCTAAAGCTTCTGTCGCCAGCGATCTTTGAGCGGAGGAATAAGTAAATAATAAATAATGTATTTGATAAAGCGCCCTCAGAGAACTTAATCTCTTTCTAGGCGCTTTACATTTGCTGCAAAGGGAAATGCAATTGAATGGTAAGTAAAATCATACTTGAAAAACAAACAAAACGAATAACATGGTTAGGGTGACATGCACAGGGTCAGCATGCAAAATATAATTCATTTATATAGCGCCCCAAGAGAACTTAATCTCTATTCGGGCGCTTCACATATGCCTCGGGCTCGAGCCCATGACCTCAGTCAGACCTTGGTCGGGGCGAGCACCTTAACCGCTAGACCAAACCAGCACGGCATGGAACAGCTAACTTATTGTCCATACAAGACCTGAGGGCACGAGGAGGCTGGAACTGGCAGTTCAGCTGGGTTCAGAGGGGCCAAGTCGTGGCCTTGGCCTTGCGGATCAGCGTAAAAATTTTGCTCCGTATCCGTTCCCTAACCTTGGAAAGGAATCGAACGTGGCGGCTTGATGCGGAGGCAGTCTTCTTAATGAAGCTCTTACACTTTAAGCTGCCATCAAAGAGGACAGCTAATTACGAGCGCATGATGACGGTCGCACGACAGAATTGCTAATTAGAAGAGAAACTTCTCCTTGTCCGGCCGCACTCTTGGGATGTCCTATGAGTAGCAGCTTGGTATCGTCGTTTTGTTTAAGCCAATATGCCGAAATCCAGGATCGGATAACCTCAAGGTAAGCATTCAGTTTATCAGTCACAGCAGCCGACTCCGAGGGCTTAAAGAACAAATACAGCTGGGTATCGGCAGCAAATAAAATATAATTCCTTTATATAGCGCCTGAAGAGAACTTATCTCTATTCAGGCGCTTCACTTGTGCCATAGGGCTCAAGCTCATGACCTCGGCCTGACCTTGGCTGGGGCGAGCACAACCACAGGGCCAAACCAGCTCGGAGTAGAAGTGATAAGCATTCGATCATGCTTCCCTTGAAGCAAATTAAAATGCCTAAGAAAGAGATTAAGTTCTCTGATGGTGCAACACAAATGTATTATTATTATAGTTATAACTATTATAGCCGATCCCATGAGCCTGAATCCCCTTTCCCAGAGGTACGATGTAAATGCGTCAAAGGACCGCGAAAGGACCCCAAACGAGCTCGGCAGATGACTGGTCTGGTGGATGAGACGTCTCTATCAAGCAACACGCATTGAGCGCGATCAGACAAGTACTATTCGAGTCACGCGATTCAAATCAAGGGATAATCAAACAGCACTATTTGAATCGTGCCGGTGTCACATCTGCCAGACCAATCGTTGACGTCAGTATTTCAAGTAGGATGTCGTGATCAACATTGTCAGATGCAGCCTACAGATCGAGAGAGCAGGATCAGGGTGGTGATATTGCAATCATCGTTGCTACTTAAAATGTAGTTGATCACACGGACGAGATCAATTTCAGTGGAGTAGTGCAGCTTGAATCCAGATTGCAATTTTTCATCTGAAAACTTAATCTTTTAAGTTTATTCCACGAACTGCTTAGTGGCAATCTTTAAGAGACTCGAAGGGAGAAAAAGAGAATACGGGAGACTTACCAATAGTTTGCTAGGACCTGTGAGCATAATTCGGGCTCAATATATATAATTTAATAAAATTTAAATATAGGTCATATAATTTATAGTGTAACAATATAGTTTATTCGTTTGATTTAATCATGCAATTAAAATATAGGTTGAACGATAGCTGATTTGAAAGACTTTGAAAAGATTGTTCAGAGAAGCGTTAAATGGCTGAGTTGCGACCGGACTAAGCTTGTATGGCGGGAAGGCCGGAGAGGAAATTGCGTATAGTGTCTGCAATAGAGTAGCTCTATTTATTAGATCTAATTAAGATGGCCAGTTCGTGTGCAGCAATCCTTCAACTTTTTTTTTAAGGGATGTCGCGTGCTGCGACTCGACACTTACTTTAGTAAGAGGTGGCTTTAAGGAGGCACGATCATGTGAAATTATGTAAACGAAGATGGCAGAGACTTTAATATCCGGGCAGTGATAGAGAGCTCAGAGTTTAGAAGCAAACGATTCGGTGTCTAATGAGCTTTTCTTTGGGTCTGACCGTCAGGACTTGAGGAATTTTTCAAAATTTAAGACATTTTCTTAGCACCCCGAGAGAGCTCAATCTTTTCTCAAGGCATTTTACTTATGCTCTAAAGGAAGCCCGCGATGTAGCGTTCGCAGCGCCAGCACGCGCGAGGACGACGCACAATTTCCCGACATTTTTCGCCGACCCAGCGAATGCCGTTAGCGTCGGGGGGGGGGAGAGAGAGCTGTTTAGCTACGCTAGAAATGTCGTCAGGTCAAGGTCAGTGTCGCTACTTCAGCCGTCGGGAGTGAGCTGCTGCTGCTGCATACTTTGGGAGCAGACGAACTTAAGGCACTGGGCTGCAGACAAAGGATTTGAGATTGGCTGAGAGGCTGACACGCGTCCGACTAGCTGGACCCACTCGCTGGCCTTCGATTAGAGTCGTCCGATTGGAGGCGCAGAGCGGAAGTGCGAGAGCGAGCGGAAGTGAGCGAGCGAGCGAGCCTTCGTCGTGAGCGCTGCTCTTCCGGTCAACCAAGTCGAGCGGCCGTCACGAGCGGCCGCTGGTCGAGGACCTCGGTCGAGACGAGCACCTTGACCACTGGGCCAGCGAGGCGCCGAGAGGACACGATTGACAGTTCTCGCAGATGGGACAGCGACACATCCGGCTGATATACGACACATCCGGCGGATATACGACAGCGACGGGCAGACGAGCGAAGAGACGCGTAGGCGGATGACGAGTACACAGCGAAGATGACATAGCACACGACACGCGTCATCGTGTCACCGACGACGACGGATGACACGGCGACTGGATTACGTAGACGCGGACGCGGGGAGACGTACAAGAGGCAGAGACGGCGATTAGGCGTCCGACCCGCGCGCGGACAGACGCGGAGGCGTGGACGCGACGCGACGATCGTCGGAGTCGGATCATGACGCGACCCTAGAGCCCGTGGGGTAAAGTTCGCACGCTCGCGCGAGCATCCGCTGAATTCTGTTAGGAAGCGCGATCTCGCGAGAGCAACACTCCTCCAGACGATGACGAGGTCTCGACGCGACCGCCGCACTTAGCGCGTCCGCACTTCTCCGACGTGCAATGCGACGCCGCATAGGCGAGGACCGAGTGGGTGACGGCGGCACACGATCGACCGACCGATCGACCGACAGACCCTCGCTATAGCCACCACCGCCCCCCGGCGTCCGCCAGGCGGCGCTGCGGCGCTTGGTTCGATTGCCCTCCTTAATGGGTGCGTATCGCACGCTCAATTACCCATCCGCAAACAGTTTTCGAGCTGACACCTCGCGGCGCTGTCAGTTCGCGATGCGCAAATATTTACGTTTAAACTTGCGAGCACTTTCTTTCCTTATCCGAGGTAGTACCGAGCCTTAATTCAATTAAGTGTTTAGAGTCCTTTTCATCGCATATGTGGTAACCGTGGGGAAATACATGTCGCCCTCACGCGGCGGCGGTGGCTGCGGCGGAGACAGCGGATGCTCTCGCTCCGCGGTCGCTCCGCGCGCGTGCTCCCTCCCAGCGCGGTATGGGCAGCCGCCCTCCCCTCCTTCCCAGTAAACAGGTGTCGGTTGCAGGCTGCGGAGCAGCTGAAATCGCGACAATGCCGACTTAGGGGGAGGTCCGCGGCCGCAGCAGCCGCCGCCGCAGGCTGCGCGGCCGCGCCGCCGCCGCCGTCGCATTGTTTTAGCATCAGCACAAGGCGCGCACCGGAGCGGCACACCTTGTGCCGCGAGAGCGCCGGTGCAGGAGCCGCGGGCACCGAGTGAGACGCAGGTGACGGCGCGCGCGCGGTCAGCGACACTCCGGGTGGTCCGGCTGGTTCGCACGCACGCACGCACGCACGCACGCACGCTCGCTCGCTCGCTCGCCAGGCTGGCGTCTCGAGCTGGGTCGAGACGCCAGACGCGCCGCAACGGACGACCGCGGCGGCGTCGAACGCCGAGGCGCCGTAGCTCGAAATGACGCGCGCGGACGGCGGCGGCGGCAGCGCCGCCGCCGCCGATGGTTCGATCGCGTTCAAGCTCTTTTGAGGGCCGAGCGCCGAAAACTTGAGTCATTCATTCCTTAGTTTGGCTCAACTACCTTTTGCAGCAAATGTAAAGCGCCTAGAAAGAGATTGAGTTAATAATAATAATAATAATAATAATAATGCACTTGATAAAGCGCCCTCAGAAAACTTAATCTCTCTCTAGGCGCTTTACATTTGCTGTAAAGTGATATGCAATTGAATGGTAAGTAAAATCATGCTTGAAAAACAAACAAAATAAAAAATATGGTTAGGGGTGACATGGACAGGGTCAGCATGCGAATGTGGTTAGTGGCAGCATGCACAGTGTCAGCACGCATAAGCACATCAAGGACGAATCACAGGGACCCACTAAATGCTGTCCTAAATAGGTGTGTTTTTAGGTTCTTTTTAAATGTGGTCAGGTCAGGGGATGTTCTGACGCAGGTCGGGAGAGAGTTCCAGGCTTTGGGAGCATATGAACTAAATGCACGGTCTCCAAAGGATTTAAGGTTTGTACGAGGTATTTGTAGACTGTTGGATTCCGAAAAGCGGGTGGTACGATGCTTGACCTGATGGGGTAGTATATCTGACAGATAGGCTGGAGCCATAGAATGAAGGGACCTAAAAGTGAGCGACAAAACCTCGAAGTCGATCCGTTGCTTGACTGGCAGCCAGTGCAGGTCGGCGAGAAGTGGAGTAATGTGGCAACTGCGACGCTCACGACAGACAAGCCTAGCTGCAGAGTTTGGCACCAGCTGCAATCGCCTGAGCGCACATGCTGGTAGGCCAGTAAGCAGTGAGTTGCAGAAGTCGAGACGGGATGTCACGAATGCATGGGCCAACTTGGACGTGGTATCCTTATCTAAACAAGCCCGAATTTTAGCATGGTTCAAGGATTCTCTGAGGGCGCTTTCTCAAGTGCATTATCATTATTATTATTATTATCATTATTACCTTCCCGCCAAAATAAGGAATGCGGCGGTGCCCTTCCTTAGTTTGGCCGTTACGCTGCCGGCAGAAGTCGCCATTCGTCGAACTAAACGATGCCGAATGAAAGGGCTTGGCAAAGGAGGTTTTCAGGTGGTGAAATAAATCTCTCGCAAGAGGGCGTTCGAAAGAAAATGGATCGACAACGGACGGCGGCCCAAGTCGCGTTGGCAAAACGCTGGCTTCCGGTCGCTCGACGCGAGAGCAAAGTGAGAGAGAGAGAGAGAGAGAGAGAGAGAGCGTAGCGCAACGCAATGTAGATCCGCCTGTAACCTCGCAAGGCCACAAATTAAGTGGATGTAACGCAGGGGAGTTTTCTGTACTTTTCAAACTCAAAGCCGAAGCGGCGGCGGTGTTGGTGGCGCATGCGCGGCGGCGACCAACAGACTTCGCCTCGCGAATCTAAGGGTAAGTGGTGGAGAGCATAGCAGCAGAGTCAGGAGGCCAGTCGAGGAAGCAGTGAGCAGCATGGAATTAGAAGCTTAGGACGGCCGAAAATAATGCGACACAGTCGGCAGCATGGACAGAACATGTTGCATGAGAAGTGCGGAAGCGATTACCCGACGGGGACCCGCGGAGCTAGAGCACCAGTTGCCTTGTTGGTCTTTAAGCGTACGGAATGGAAAATGGCTAGTTTAGTGCCCAAATGGGACCTAAGGGCTGAAAAGGAGGTCAAAACGTGTAGAGCAGTCCGGCGTGCGCTGCATGGAGGAGTCAGGCAATGGCGGATCTGGTGGGAAATGTACGAATGTCGCTCGGCATCCGAGCGAAAGCAATCGCAGCTCCTTAACCCGGCCAGACACGTGACTGGACCTCGTAGATCCATTGGCTGGCTATCTTTGCTGCCGTAGTCATCGCGAGATGCGGAGGCGCAATGGCCTTTGTTGGTAGGCCAGCCAAAAGGGAGTTTCAGTACTGCAGCTTAGACCGACCTGGCGAGCGAAGGTTTCCCTTTAGCAAGACATCGTAGTCTGCGGAATCCGCGAGTTTAAAAGGCAAATAGCTACAGCTGTGCTCAGATCCTCAGAATAGAAGCCGATGGCCGATCCCATCGGTCCCATCGATCCCATCGGAATAGTTTTTTCCGAGAGGCTTTTTTCCGAGAGGCATAGATGGAGGACAGCGAAGGACCGAGAGCGGTCTCTCTCTCTCTCTCTCTCTCTCTCTCTCTCTCTCTCTCTCTCTCTCTCTCTCTCTCTCTCTCTTATAGAACTGCACAGGTAGGCTGGACGCGACGTGACTACCGCAAGACGCGGTGGATTGAACACGATCGGACAAGCGCGGTTCGAACCGCACCGGAGCCTCGTCTACCAGACCGCTCGCTGTTCTCAATCGAGTAGGACAGCGAGATCCATGGCGTCGGACGCAGCTGACAGATCAAGGGCAAGGTCAGGGCAGTCAAGTTGCCATCAAAGTTTCTGCTCAGAATGTCGTTGGCCACACGGAGGAGAGCGGAGCTTTGGTGGAGGGGTGTCGCTTGAATCCAGGCTGAACAACTTGTCCGACAGCTCCTTGCGATGCGCTGTAGAAGCTGCTTGCGTGACAACAATTTTTTCTCTCGAGAATCTTGGACGAAAAGAAAGAAGGGAAACTGAGCAATAGTTAGCTATGACTTCTGAACCCAGTACCCAGGGTTTTTATGCACAGATCGAACGATGGACGCTGCTTACCGTTTCCCATTGCGCTTCGGCCTTAAAATATAAAACACTATATACAATTTTAAAATATTATATATATATATATATTATATATAATATTTTATATAACTATATATATATTTAGTTATATACACAATATATATATATAATATGCAGTATATATTAACATATAAATATTATATTGGCATTTGTATTTTATAAATAAATAAATATATAATATTTATATATAAAATATATTTATTTACAGAGTCAATGTCGGCGTCGATTCTCCTGTCAGACTCAAGCGGCCAATCCTCATTTGACGCGAAAGAATGCGGGGGGGGGTCGGCGCCTTTCCTTAGGAGTCTGGAACAGTCAGTCTGGCGCGTCTGCTGCTTTCTGCCTTCCTTATCCGCTGTCGTCTGCTGCCGGCCTTCCGAACCAGCTGTCGTCTGCTGCCGGCCTTCCGTAGCCACTGTCGTCTGCTGCCGGCCTTCCGAACCAGCTGTCGTCTGCTGCCGGCCTTCCGTACCAGCAGTCGTCTGCTGCCGGCCTTCCGTACCCACTGCCGTCTGATGCCTTCGGCTTTTGGTCCGAAAGCAGCGGCGGCGGCGGCGGCGGCTGATGATGCTTCGGACTTTTTTGGCAGACAAAGCGCAGCATGTCTTGTGCCCGATCCTCAGATCGAGGCGCGGCCGTCTAGCACTCGCAGTGCGGCTTCTTTCATATGAAAGTCCTGCCTGACAGCGATTGATTAGATTGGCTAGCAGCGAA
This sequence comes from Cristatella mucedo, assembly GCA_009760855.2. NCBI lineage: Eukaryota > Metazoa > Bryozoa > Phylactolaemata > Cristatellidae > Cristatella > Cristatella mucedo. Next base: position 1,479,063 of record WPIO01000088.1, read on the forward strand.
ATGCGGTTGCGAAACTCGAACCTCGCTCGTCTTTTGCGATCGGCGTGCGTCTTAACTGGGGGGGGGGGGGACGGGGCGTAACTGACGGGCCAACAGCGCAAGGGTTGGGCTGGCTACGCGAATGAAGATCTTCAAAAAGAAGGTAGATAGATAGATACCTACATATCTATCTATCTGTCTGTCTACCTATACATACATTGTGCAGCCAGACATCAGCTCAATTATTAAGAATCGCTGCGCCAACTGGCGGATATATAGATATAGCCACGTGCGTTCGGTTAGATGAGTGAGTGGATAGATAGATATAGCGATAGATAGACAGACAGTCAGACGGGCAGACAGGTAAACGAGTGTTCAGCGCGATGAAGAGGACGTGGAAGAACAGAAACGTATACAGGTTACATGTTACAGGTACACATACCACTCCCCAAAACAGCTACCTGTATATGTACGGGTAGTAATAATGATATACTTGTATAGCGCCACCAGAGAACTGAATCTTTAGGCACTTTACAGACGCTGAATAGAAAGTCTCAGCAGTTCTCAGCCTGAAACAAAATATTCAATACTAAAGTATTGAAATACTAAAGTATTGACTACAAATACTTAAAATACTAAAATATTGACTTACAATACTAAGATATTGATAAATAGCGGCGGCGCGTGCCGTCGCTCTAGAGCAGCGGTTCTCAGCCTGTGGTCAACCTCGCGACCGCTTTGGCGGTTGAACGACCATTTCACAGGGGGTCGCCTACGACCATCGGAAAACACGCACTTCCACATTTTGCACACAATAATTTTATGGTTGGAGGTCGCCACAACATGAGGAACTGTATTAAAGGGTCGCGGCATTAGGATGGCTGAGAACCACTGCTTTAACAAATGATTGGTTGCAACGTCCGCAAGCAGCAGGCACAGTGTAAGCAGGCATACACGCGCACACGAAGCGTACAAATGCAGATGCAGTGGTACTGGTGGTACGTAGTGGCGCACGCGCAGGTAGTGCTGCGGGTACAGGCATGGCGGGGGCGAGGCGGGGCGGGGCAGCGATTTGGCTTGAAAAGCAATAGAGAATCGCGGGAGGGGGAAATAGAGACACGTTGCCGTGGCGTTTCCACGGCAACGCCGCCGAACGAGCGGATTCGGTGCAAGGGAGTCAAGGATGGGACTACGGCCGAGCAGCCGCGCACCTAAGCAGTCGAGTTTAGAATCGCTCAAGACGATTGCGTGCGAGCGACTCTAAAGGTAAATGCAAAACAGGCAAAGGGGCCAAATTACGCTCGCTGTTCCCAGCGAGCGTAACGTCGTCGTCCGTCCGGCGAGTACGCGGCGTAACCCGGCGGCGGCGGCGGCGGCAGTAGCAGCAGCTGTCAGCGGACTCGGCGGGTCAAGAATGCACCGCCGCCGCCGCCGCCGCCGCCGCCGCCGCCGCCGCTGCCGTTGCTCTGCTCTGCTGTCGCGCTCTGTTGACGTGACCTTTAGCAGAGATTTTTCGAGAGAGTAGACAAGTTGGCTCAGGTGACAGACAAACAGCGCTCAGCGTGGGAGACAGAAGCACAATTAGATCGGGCGGTGTCCACAGGCCGGTCGTCCATCCGCTGTGCACCGCCTGGCCTGGAGCATACAGTGGACTAAGGGCGGCCCGGCGGCCTAAGTGGTGCAGGTGCGCGCCGCCGCCGCCGCCGCCTCCTCCTCGTACCTATTATCTAGGTCGATGAGGAGGCGTGGCGCGTCGAGCCTACGTGTCGCCCACGTTGCAGCCTCCGTATTTGCACTAGATGCATCTAGATGCTCCTCCAGCTGCTGCGGCGGCTGCTGCGGCCGCTGACTGACCGCGATGCAGCAGCCGATGGGGCGTGGCGTCCAGAGCCGGGCGCCAGAAAAGTTCAGCTTACTTCTGCTCGTGGGCGTGGCGCTTCGCGCGCGATCTCGCTGCTGCCCTCGCGGCTACTGCCTCTTGCGGAACGGATCGTTACGGAGCCGTCTCCGTCGTCGTCTGCCCGGATATGGCGAACCGCGAACGTGCCGCGGCTGTCGGCGGAAAGGCGCTGCGCTTTCCGCCTTCCGTCTTCCGCCTCTCCACCTTCCGCCCATGCGCCGCGCATGCGTAGCGGCGCGGCGCGGCGCGGTGCGGCGCAGCCGGAGCCGGAGCCGGCGGCTGGCTAGACTGCGATGCGAGGCATTAGGCGTTCTTCTTTTGCCGGTGGAAGGCGTGGTGGTGAACGTGTTTGTGCAATAAAAGTCACGGTAATAATGACGAAAATTTATCGGTACATGGTAGCGGAGCGGTCCCAAAGGAGAACCAAATTTCTGCCTACGCGCTTATCGCGAGCTGACAAGGAAGCCCGCTCGATAGATAGGTATAATATGTAAAACATGATATCCTATATATATATATATATATATATATATATATATATATATATATATATATATATATATATATATATATATATATATATATATATATATATATATATATATACAAGGAAGCACGTCAATTGGTCAACTCGTAGCGCCTAGCACAGGAGAGCCAATCCTAATGATAAACACTAAACGCGACCGACACATTGCACACTTATCAATTAGTGGCGACAATAGGTGTTCCTCAATTTATCGATCTTTCCGGCGCGTTTAGTCGGAGTGAGAGGAGTAATAATAATAATAATAATTCACTTGATAAAGTGCCCTCAGAGAACTTAATCTCTCTCTAGGCGCTTTACATTTGGTAGTGGGGCGAAAGTCTCCATAAGCTCGCGCACTTCCTGGGGGGGGGGAGGCAGCACGCCATCCTTATCGTAACATCGAGTACCGCCTTCGAAGGAAAGATACAGAGGGGCGCACCCACAGCAGCGCGCGATCCTCTGCAATGGCACGTGCAAAATCCTCCTCAAGAGACGACAAAAGTCGACCGACCGGTCGACAGCGACGCGCTCGTCAGAAGATCGAGCTGGCGCAGCAGCTGGTTCAGCGCTGAGAGGCAGCAGCAGGCTGCCTCTCAGCGCGTGCTTTTAGCGTTTGCTGCAGCAGCGAGCAAGCAGCTCGGCTCTCTTACTGACGGACATGGGAATGGAGGAGAGGGGTGAGTGAAGCGAGGGTTGAGTGGGGGCAAGGGATGAGTGGGGGGGGGGTGGGGTGAGGGGCCACTAGTAGTAGGTAATCAGGTGCTTTTATGTCGAGCTTATGTTAAATACGCGTCTCACTCCTCCGACTGCCGAGAATTAAACTGACCGGTGCATTACGCTAGTGATAAACACTCATAACAATAGTAGTGACGAAATTGATGTCTTTTGTGTGGTGTAATGAGAGAACTTGATCAATCTCTCTAGTCGGGCACTTTACACTTTACGTAGCTGCAGGAGAAGTGATAGCTAAATGCTAACGAAAACCAATGCATCCTTCATAGGCAACGGTTCAAAAGCGTATAACGACGAGGCTCAATAAATCGTTAAAATAACAAATAATTAATAATCAATAGTAAAATAATTAACAATGATGCTCAGTCAATCATTCAAAAGTACAGTAAAAACCCGCGGTCGCTGATTAGTACGACGACCGGTTAGTAAAGCTCGCTTAATCACGTGACCCCAAACGCGTGAGCAAAGCTACAAAACGCGTGAGCAAAACTACAGGAAAAAGACGCGCCCACTCTAGGAGGGAGGCGCGTCTCTATGAAAGCACATCGCTGCTACCCTTAGACGTGACGCAAGCACAGTTTCCTAGCCGACAGTAGCGCACAACGACAGCTTACTCGGACAAAGTGCAAAAGCTGAGCGGGATTTCGGTAGACATTTTGGCTCTTTTACTAAATGTTCACGCATAACGCGGAACGTAAATATGTTCCTTTGCAGCAAACGTAAAGTGCCCAGAAAGAGATTGAGCTCTCTAAGGGTGCTATATATAAAATGCATTATTGCTATTGTTATTAATATTATTACTATTAGTCCAAGGCCTTGGGGGCAGCGTCGGAGGAAAGCTACAGCGATCGCTTCCTAAAGAGCCGCTTAACGTGCCACTGTACGATTATTGCTAGAGCTGTCGGTGTTTCAGACTGCCCCGTATACTATTGTGCTAATACTATTAGTAAATTATTAAGCTAAATTAAATTAAATTATTAATTATAAATTATTAGTAGTAAATTAATAAATTATTAAATACTATTTGCTCGAGGTGCGTGCGCGATGTCAGCTTGAAACTCCATTTGGCACTCACATTGTACCGCATACGTTCGAGACTCGAGACTACTTCATGTAAGGTTGACACGCAGAGTGCTCCGCACGTCCTTGACACGCAGACTGCTCCGAAGACTGCCCTTGACGTCCGCAGAATAGAGGCACAATGTAAGCTTTCGCTTGTATGCTTATGCCGGGCAGCTGTACCTGTGCGTTGATCCCTTCCTGTCTGTGTATCTGTGCGTCGATCGCTACCTGCCTGTACCGATGTCTTGAATTCTCTCATATTTCTTGCTGCACCCATTGCTGACATTCGTACTCGCACATACGCAGCAAGCTTCCTCGGACTGAATGAAGAGAAGACCAACTGACTAGCTACGGGGAAGCGCAGTGCTAGACGCGATCTCGCTATGCTGTTGCAAAATGACTTTTCACAAGGTGACACACTTCCCCAGTCAGCTCCGCAATTCAAGCCAGCCCACTTTCATCTGCATGATAGCATTGGAAAAATTAGGAATTCTGACTAGCTAAGGATTCCACAGTCAAGCCGGTCGCATGCATTTGTCACATCCATCGATATCGGTCGCTCGCTCGATTCACGAGTTCGCAACAATAGGACGTTCGCCTACCGGAACTGTACTTTCCTCTCCTCCACGTTTTGCATCATGCTGCTGATCTTCTGAATCGATTCGCTTTTACCTTCGTGCCTACCCTAGCCAGATAGCCAGCCCTCAATTCGTTCGGAGACCATGCTCCAAGTGCTCAAATTCCTCCTACTCAAGCTTGGAGCTCACGGTCGACTGACCTTGGCACATCCTCCGACCCCTGGTGAGCCGTGATGGCACACTAGGTAAGGCGGTTGGTTTTCACGACATCGTGGTCCCGAGGTCGTGGGTTCGAATCCTGCGTTTGTCGATCCTTTTTTGCCGCTGGCTGCAAGCGGTGGTGATAGCCGCAGAGGCTCCTCTACCGTTATACACAAGATGCTGTTCAGTCAGCTAGTATTATTACCTCGGCGCATTCTCCGGTCCCTGACCTCGGCGCATCCTCTGACTGGGCGAAACTTAAAAAGCGAAGCTAAAACTCCATCGCACCTTCATCTTGCAGCCTTAGCTCAGCCCGAGTGAATTCGCTGCTTCTAGCTCGGGCTTGCCTGCCTAACCAATCAGCATGCTGCCACTAACCAATCAGCATGCTGCCACAAACCAATCAGCACGCTGCTACTAACCAATCAGCATGCTGCCACTAACCAATCAGCATGCTGCCACAAACCAATCAGCACGCTGCTACTAACCAATCAGCATGCTGCCACTAACCAATCAGCATGCTGCCTCTAACCGATCAGCATGCTGCCACTAACCAATCAGCATGCTGCCACTAACCAATCAGCATGCTGCCACTAACCAATCAGCATGCTGCCACTAACCAATCAGCATGCTGCCACTAACCAATCAGCACGCTGCCACTAACCAATCAGCATGCTGCTATTAACCAATCAGCATGCTGCTACTAACCAATCAGCATGCTGCCACTAACCAATCAGCATGCTGCCACTAACCAATCAGCATGCTGCTACTAACCAATCAGCATGCTGCCACTAACCAATCAGCATGCTGCTATTAACCAATCAGCATGCTGCCACTAACCAATCAGCATGCTGCTACTAACCAATCAGCATGCTGCCACTAACCAATCAGCATGCTGCTACTAACCAATCAGCATGCTGCTACTAACCAATCAGCATGCTGCTATTAATTAATCAGCATGCTGCTACTAATCAATCAGCATGCTGCCACTAACCAATCAGCATGCTGCCACTAACCAAGTGACTGGGTTCCTTCCCCAGCGAATTCGAAGGGCCGGGTAGGCGATTTAGTACGCCAGGGCGAAACACGGCGTTTTAATATTTTTATTGCCCAGGGATTTATTTGGCCGAAGGACATGACCACCATATGGCGCCATTTAATGGTGCATGGTCTCTGCAGAGACCCTCAGACAGACTCCTTTGCTTCGCTCTTAGCTGAGCCAGTAAAAGCAACGAGCACCTGTTGGAGCAGTAACTTGAGATCCCTGCAGCAACCCCTGGAATTCTCGGTCCGTCGCCTGGAGGAGCGGTCACCCCTGCCTGCTCTCGGAGGAGTCACAGGTGGAATTTCGCCTAACGCTTGAAGGATCTCAGCTGATCTTTGAATGATCTCGCCTGTGCGTCGATGGATCTCACCCGAGCTTCCATGGCATCAGCGCTTGATCGACCCAAGCAAAGAGCAGGTGCTCTGTACTTGAGCCGCTGGGTGGCTTCCGCTCACGATTGCACGCACCGCCGATGCTGCACATCGACACTATATCGGGACCCAGCTTGTCTCCTCGTTTCGAGCCCGAGGGTTACTTACTATTACATCTGTCGTTGCCGCTGCCTTCTGCAGATGGGCGGGGGGGGGGTGGGGCCCCGCTCAGCACCGTGCAGCAGATGCATGTAGCCGGGGGGGGGGGGGGGGGAGGCAAGAAAGCACCATGCATAACTCCGTGCAGAGTTATCAGCCCCTGTTTTGGCAGTGTGGCGTTGCACACCGCCCTAGACATGGCACTTAATGCGGCCGAATTTCCGGCAGTTTGACTATCTGGCGAGTACGTTTCTTACCAAAGCCAGGCTGCGTTGCTTTCCAGCTCAACGTCGTGTCATGGCCGCTGCATTGTCTGGCCCTAGGAGCTTGATTTGCTGGCAGCGAACGAAGCTGGCACAAAGGGACTGTAATGGGTCAGCTGCGGTGCATTTACTCGAGATTCCCACAATCAGTGAAAGCAGCAAGTAGCACACCCACGAGTACGCCAGCCGTGCCTCAGACCTCAGCCTTTAAATCCGAACGCATGTTGTAGGGCTGGCTGCAGGTAAACACGACTGACTTCGCCCTGCACTGCGAAAGCTGAAGCTTCCTGGCACGGCGATCGGTGCATCAGAGGAGCTCGTCAGCAGTCGTACTCGACCGAACGCGGGACACGGTCTAGCCAGGCGCAGCAGCGCTGAGCGCGCCCCCTTCGAGGAACTCGACGAGTCTCTGTAATCGGTTCTGCAGGTTTGCACGCAGACGCCCAGCCCGGCCAGAAGCATGAGCGGCTGCCTCCAGCCGCTGCCTCTGCTTGCAGCTCTGGCTCGAAGGCGCTCGGAGGAGTAGTGCCCCATGATCGAGGTGCATTCGTTCGTGGATATTTGCCCTATTCGAGCGTCGTCGTCATCGCCCGAAACTCGACGCTCTGCGGGCGGATGGGCGAAATCTATGCACCTCGATCAGGGGGCACTACTCCTCCGAGCGCCTTCGAGAGCTGCAAGCAGCAGCAGCAGCAATCAATGCTGCTGCTGCTGCTGCTGCAAACATTTGAGCAAACAGCAGCAGCAGCCGCCCCATCGATTGCGACCGTGTCAAGGGGATGCTCGACTCAGCGAGAAGCCAGAGGAGGCACGTGACCGCACTGTTTACATTGGCTGGAGCCGCCCGAGTAAACAGCGCTGCTGCTCGCGCTCGCTCGAACCTTCTTTTGCGAACGGCTGGGACGGCCGCCCCTATCGCACTGCAAGGGCAGGCAAGGGCAAGGACGCGCGAACGCGGACCAGCTGTCGCTCGCCTCGTCTATCGGCAACTGTCAGGCATCTTCTGGCCGCCGCCGACCTTGCTCGGAGTCGATGGCGGTGGACCGGCTCTGCCTCGGCCAGCCAGCCAGCCAGCCAGTCTGGCAGCGCTCCCCAACCCCTCGCTTACGTCCGGCTTTCTATTGGCATCTATTGCATCCGTCCAGCATCCAGGTCCTTCTTCTTGGTCTAGCGGTTAAGGTGCTCGCCGCCGCCGCCGCCGCCGCCCCCCCCCGACCAAGGTCTGGTTGAGGTCGCTGGCTCGAGCCCCGAGGCATACGTGAAGCGCCATCTGGCGCTCGACTTCTTTCTTTCTTTCTTCTTCGCGCGCGTCGCCGCGCGTGCACCGAGCGAGTCGTTGCGAGTCGCCCGTCGTAGGCGACGGCTCGCGTGTCGCCAGCTCGCGCGTCGATCCCAGCTTCGCTGACGCGCTGGCTGCCGTTCGCCGGCGAGACACGCCATGCGACGCCGCCGCCGTCGCCGCCACGACGTGCGTGCACCGAGCGGTCAAATTTCGTCCGCGGCGTTTTGTCGGGGCGCTCGCGGGTCAATGTAAACGTCCTGACGATTGGCGTCGCCGTGCGCCACCGGATGAATGAACCGGTTCCTACAGCTGGCGCTTCGAGTGTCCTACAAACAGCGGCTGCCGCGCGGAATGCATTAACGATTTCGCCCCGTCGCGTCGTCCGCCACTCCTTTCAGAGCCGCGAATCGGGCGAGCGCTTCCGCCGGCGCGTGCTATGCGCTGCTCGCTCCGAGCGTCCGTCGTCGTGGCCGCCGAGTACGGGCGAGCGCTCTCAGCATGTGTACTGACAGACAGTCTTCCGACCGTCGGGGAACCCACTCCCCCTCTCTTGTCTCGGCGTCTCCTGTCTCGGTGACGGAAAGCGCGGAGGCAGCGTCGCTAGCGTAGTCTCGTAGTCTCCTGTCTCGGACGAGCGTTGCTACCGACCGAGGCAGAAACGAACGGTCAGAAGAAATTCCCAAAATATAAATTTTTATCATTTATTTTTTATCAAATTTATTTAATTTTAATTTTAATCTTTAAATTTAAAGCATTTCATTCTGAATCAAGTTGCTAATACTAACTAGTACTATATTGTATTACTATTATATACTACTACTGCTACTACTACTACTACTACTAATTATTATTATTATCAAATTGTAATAATAATTACATATTATAATTATATAATGTATCATAGTATATAGTATATTATATTATAGTATATAGTAATATAATATTATATAATAATATAGTAATATAGTAATACTAACTAGTACTAAGTGCAGCCAGAGCTACGATCGACACGTGATGTCGCGTCACGCTGAGGCGACAGCTGCTGCTTAAGCTCCGGCTCCGACTTTCGGCTTCGTCCGAACGGCGCCGAGCGCCGAGCGCCGTCGAATCAGGCTCCGCGCCGCTCGAAGCGGCCGTTACTTCTGCGCTCGTCGACACGAGTCGGCGTACTGCGAGCAAGCTTTGGACCGGAGGCGAGACCGGAATCCACCGTACGGCGCCGCACGTGCGCAGGCGGAGATGAATCCAAAGTATTCGTCGCTTTTCGTCTTCCGGCGCGCGCGCGACGATTCGAGCGGCGCCTGCGGCCGGCGCTTTCTGACGGATCGGACTGCCGCTGCGGCGGCGGCGGCCTGCAGAGGCGGCGGCGGCGTGACCCAGCCGCCGCCGCCGCCGCCATCGAAGGACGGCGACACGTGCGCGCGGACTTCATTTCGCAGCGGCGGAGCTAAAATGGTCGGAAGGCGCCAATTGCCGCCGCCGCCGAGCATTTGTTTCAAGCGCTCCGCCGCCGCCACCGCCGCGCGCTCCGAAGCTGCGGCTTCGCTGCGCTGCTGTCTGCTCGCAGAGTAAATTTAGTCGTGGCACCTGCCGCCGCCGCCGCCGCCGCCGCCGCCGCCCGGAAAATGCCGAGCCACATTGGCTGCCACCTCTCACTTCTCTTCACCCCCGAGAAATCATCCTCAAGAAGGCGAAGAGAAGTGAGATCCTTCTTTCGCCAGCGGAAGGCCGGCGGCCACGCCGGCGGCCAGATTTAACCGCCGCTAACGCTGCGGCAGCTCCCGCCGCTCTCTTCGCCACGGACGATTTGGGGGCGGGCCAGGGCGGCGGCGGCGGCGGCGGCGGCGGCGGCGGCGGCTGCCCGCTCCTTTTCGAACGCCTGCGTGCGCAGCTGCTCAGCTCGTCAGCTCTCGCGTCGGACGCGAGCAGACTGGAAATAGCTCTCGCGCTCAACTTCACACAGAAGGCGACTGCAAAAGAGATCGGCGGCAGACCGAGGCTGTGACCTTTGACTGTGACCTTTGTCTGCCAAGCAGCAGCAGCGCGCGTTGCCGCGTGCCGAGCTCGGTCGGAAGGAAATCGCCGCTGCTGCGGCTGCGGCCGTGCCGCCGCGCGCGCGACAGCGGCGGCTCGCGGGCTCCGACGAAGCTTCGCGGCGGCCGACGATCGCGTGACGCGACGTCTCCTGCGCATCTCGTCTGTCGCAGTTTGCGCTTCCGGGCTCCCGCCTGGCGTTCTATCGCATGCCACCGTCGGCTCCGTTGACGGCGGCGGCGCGGGCGGCGGCCGTCGAGGAATGGAGAGCTAGCCAGAGGCGCGCGAGCGAGCGCAAATATTGACAAGCGCTCGCTCGCGCGCGCTCGCTCGCTCGGCAGTGCGACCACGAGACCGATCCGCAGGGCGGCGTGCGCCCTGCGGCTGCGAAAATTGCTCAAAAGCGCGTGAAAATCGGTGGCGAAAAAATGGCCGGGTGTTCGCGCGATCGCGAAGCTTTAATCCGCTATTTTCTGAACTCCCCTTTCACTTCCGCTCGAGATCGGCCGTCTATCCGCGAAGAGCTTCCGTTGGGCTGATTTCGCAGCGGAGGACGGTGGTCCCCCGCCCCGCCCCGCCCCCCCCCCCGCGCGACTGAGCGCGGGTGGGGGGCGGGGCGAGGGCTCCGCTGAACCCCGCGGGCAAAGTACTGTCGACCTCCCGCGACGCGCCAAAGAGCCGGGCGCGCGGGCGAACGGCGACCGCTTGACCGCGTCGGTCCGTCGCCCCGATCCCCTATTGGCATCGAAGGTGAAGGTCGTCGAAGGCGGAAATGGCGGCTTCGAGACAAAGGAGGCCGCTCGAACCCGCCTCTTGTAGCCTCGCGACCTGCTTCCGCCTTCGCAGCGCATGCGCCGCGAGCGACGCGGCGCGGAGCGGCCGAAGTCGAGGCGCATCGGTTGCCGCGCGGGCGCCGTCTGCGTCGCCGCTCCGTTGCGGTGTCAAAAAAGCGGCGGCTTCGATGTGGACCTACAGCTAGCGCGGGTGCTTGAAACGATCCCCTTGCTTTCCTGCAAAACGATAACTCGCCGGCTTACGGCTAACGACTAGCCAAGAGGACACGCGACTCAGGCACGTGACTCGGACACGTGATTTCTATTTTGCGACCTCGCGGCACGACACATGGATGTTTATGCACAAATACATACATATATATATATATATATACGATTATATGTATAGTTACAGTCGTAGATATAGAGATATATCAATATAAAGGCACATAAACACTTATATGTTGATGGATATATGTATATATGCATATATATATATATATATATATATATATATATATATATATATATACGATTGTATGTATATTTACAGTCATGTAGCTACAGATATAACAAGATACAGGAATGCATACACCCTTGGTGAGCCGTGATGGCACACTAGGTAAGGCGGTAGCTTTCACGACCTCGGTCCCGAGGTCGTGGGTTCGATTCCTGCGGTGGGCGATTCTTTATCGCCAATGCAAGCGGTGGTGATAGCCGTAAAAGCTCTTCTCTCGCTATACAAAAAGAGGCTGTTTAATCAGCTAGGATTTGGCTGCGAGAACTACTGCATAGTTTTGAGCTATTGAGGAATAAAGGTCAGAGCTGTCTAGATATCCATCACAGCAGTCTCGGATTATCAGCGACTCCATTTTACTCTACTCTATTCCGATTGCGCCGCCCCTATTCGGCGATTCCCCTAGTTAGCTCCACAGCGTCGCACATATCGGTCTGCCAATAATAATGACAATAACAATACTTTTTATAGCACCCTCAGAGAACTGAATCTTTCTCTAGGCACTTCACAGATGCTGCAAGCAAAGCATTACCAACGGTACAGAATGAACTAAAGAGCTTAAGCGCCAAACAGAGTAGCCGAAACGACTGTCAATAGAAAGCACAAGAAGCAGCGACGCATCATGATCGTGAGTTGGATGTCAAAAAAGAAGGATCGCGAATGTTGCGGTCTGCTCTCCGTTAGAGTTTCATTTTTCACCTAGAGTTTTCACTAAGAACCTGCAAGGGAGGCGAGCTGGCGCCGCGTGGTAAAAAAAACTGAAGCGGAAGGTCAACACCCGTCCAAGCGACTCGCTCCCGCTGTGCGGAAGAACTTGGAGAATAAATGCGATCCGCTCTCTCTCTCTCTCTCTCTCTCTCTCTCTCTCTCTCTCTCTCTCTCTCTCTCTCTCTCTCTCTCTCTCTCTCTCTCTCTCTCTCTCTCTTTCTCTCTCTATCTCTCTCTCTCTCTCTCTCTCTCTCTCTCTCTCTCTCTCTCTCTCGGCATTACTCCCGTTCACTTCCGGGAATTTTCCGCGTGGCGCCTCGCGCGGCGCGCTCAGGTCATCGACAGACAGCAGCCGCCGCCGACGTCAACTGGCAAACAAATAGCCGCTGCCGCGCTAGCCACTCGCAGCGATCGATGCCAGTGGCTGGAAGTGACCGGAAGCTGGGACCGGATGCAAACGCGCGGTCGCGCCGAGCTACGCAGCGAGTCGGGCTAATCCACTCGCCAGGGGATGGTTCGCCGCGGCCGCGGCCTCTTCGGCTAAGCGAAACGACTGCAGCGAAGGCGGCGCGCGCAGCTCGACGGGGGGCGTGGCGGGGGAGGGCGGAGAGCACCGAATTCCGCTGCGGCGGAATGCACCGACTTCCGCTGCGGTCGCAAAAGTGCGAGCGCCGCCGCGCTCCGCCAGCGACTCGTAGCGCTACTACCACCGCTGGCACGAGTCTGGTCTACGACCTTTTCACCCTGTGCGACCTTTCACCTTTCGCCGCGATAAGCGTCGGAGATGCCGACTGCAGTCCGCGATTGCGGCGGTCGAGTCGCGCGACAGCGCCAGGACGTCCCTCGTTCTGCCGCAGGGACGCACTTCGCGGCGCCACCTAGCGACGAGGCAGCGAGTCCTCTGGCGAGCCCTGCGAAACTCTGTCCTGCGCCGTCACTTTCATTCGAAATAGCGCCGAAGTTGCCCTGCCTCGCTACGGAGGGCGCGCGCCCCGTCCGTCCGGCTGGCGTCGCCAGCTGGCGGGACGCGGCGGAGCCCGCGCGTGGACGCGCGCGGACGCACGTTCGGCGGCCGGAGTCCGGCGTTGCGAACGTTGCGCCGCAGCCATGTGCCGTCGAGGGGGGTCTCTCGCGGGTGCGCGCGCGCGATAGAGAGAGAGAGAGAGAGAGAGAGAGAGAGAGAGAGAGAGAGAGAGAGAGAGAGAGAGAGAGAGAGAGAGAGAGAGAGAGCGAAACTCTGTTGGCGACGGCCACCGCCGACGGAGGCGCGCGGCGGCGGCGCAGAGTGCGCCGTCGCCGCGCGCCGCCGCGTGAAATAGCCGCGGGTCAATTCAATTATCGGCCCGGCGTGCTCGCGCGTCGACTCACGTAGCCGCTCGCTCGTTCTAGCGCATTCTCGCGTGGAGCTGCGCTAGCTTCGTCGGCTTAGCACAGTGCCTCGCTCGGCTTAGCGCTCAGCTCAGCGGCGGCGGCGGCGGCGGAGGCTCGTGCCAGCTCGGAGTTGTTTTTGAGCGGCGTGGGCGCAGCTCGTCGAAGTTGACTCATCCGGCGCCGGAATGCCGCCGCCGCTGCCGGCATTCCGCGGCCCCGCAGTCCCGCATATAGCGACCGGCGGATGGGAAATAGCAGAAGCCTCCCATTAGCGCCGCGCTCGGGCGCGCGCGCGCCCGAGAGCGGCGCTAATTCGCGCGGAATCTCCAGCGGCGGGGCGCAGTGAGCGAATGCAACAGGGAGCGCTATTCTCGCGCCCGCTCCGTCCCGGAATAGACGACTCGACTAATTCGCGGCGATTCGGCGATTGCCCGCCGCCGCAGAGAGCCGAGCGCTCGGCATCGGCGCTCGGCATCGGATCCTCAGATCGTCGGCTTCGTCAGATCGGAGCCTCAGATCGGCGCTCGGCGGCCTCATCCTGCGGCCGCGCGCGGGGAGCGGCTTTCCGTTTGAGCGGCTCGGCGCGCATCGGCAGCGCGCCGAGCCGCCGCTGCTACCGGCGCGCTGCGAATAATACGGCCGCCGCCTCCACGCGCCGAAACCAATGGGAACGTCGCCCGGAACGTCCCGTCGGCGAAGCTGAGCGCAGTGGCCGCGAGCGTTGAGATTTCGCGGAATCGCGTAGCGGATTCAGTGCCCGGCGACGCTGCGGCCGAACAATGAACCGGATTCGTTCGGAGCCTGCGGAGGGATTAATTTGCATAATTAGTCGGTGAATTCAGGTTCGCGTAGTGCGCGCAGAAGCCGGCGCAGAGAGGGACCCGGCCGCCGGCGGTTGAGAAAAAAGAGAAGAGGAAACGGCGGAGCCTCCGCTTCCGCTGAGCGACTTCCGGCGGCGGCGCAACGATCCGTGACATCCGCCGCGCCGCGCCTCCGGCGTGGTCACTCTCTCTGTCTGTCTGTCTCTGTGTCTATGTCTCTGTCTGTCTCTGTCTGTCTCACTGTTTCTGTCTCACTGTTTCTGTCTCTGCCTGTCGCTGTCTGTCTCCGTCTGTCTCTGCCTGTCGCTGTCTGTCTCCGTCTGTCTCTGTCTGTCTCTGTCTGTCTCTGTCTGTCTCTGTCTCTGTCTGTCTCTGTCTGTCTCTGTCTGTCTCTGTCTGTCTCTGTCTGTCTCTGTCTGTCTCTGTCTGTCTCTGTCTGTCTCTGTCTGTCTCTGTCTGTCTCTGTCTGTCTCTGTCTGTCTCTGTCTGTCTCTGTCTGTCTCTGTCTGTCTCACTGTTTCTGTCTCTGCCTGTCGCTGTCTGTCTCTGCCTGTCGCTGTCTGTCTCTGTCTGTCTCTGTCTGTCTCTGTCTGTCTCTGTCTGTCTCTGTCTGTCTCTGTCTGTCTCTGTCTGTCTCTGTCTGTCTCTGCCTGTCTCTGCCTGTCTCTGCCTGTCTCTGTCTGTCTCTGCCTGTCTCTGCCTGTCTCTGCCTGTCTCTGTCTGTCTCTGTCCGTCTCTGTCCGTCTCTGTCCGTCTCTGTCCGTCTCTGTCCGTCTCTGTCCGTCTCTGTCCGTCTCTGTCCGTCTCTGTCTGTCTCTGTCCGTCTCTGTCCGTCTCTGTCCGTCTCTGTCCGTCTCTGTCCGTCTCTGTCCGTCTCTGTCCGTCTCTGCCCGTCTCTGTCTGTCTCTGTCTGTCTCTGTCTGTCTCTGTCTGTCTCTGTCCGTCTCTGTCCGTCTCTGTCCGTCTCTGTCCGTCTCTGTCCGTCTCTGTCCGTCTCTGTCGTCTCTGTCCGTCTCTGTCCGTCTCTGTCCGTCTCTGTCCGTCTCTGTCCGTCTCTGTCCGTCTCTGTCCGTCTCTGTCCGTCTCTGTCCGTCTCTGTCCGTCTCTGTCCGTCCTCTCTGTCCGTCTCTGTCCGTCTCTGTCCGTCTCTGTCCGTCTCTGTCCGTCTCTGTCCGTCTCTGTCCGTCTCTGTCCGTCTCTGTCCGTCTCTGTCCGTCTCTGTCCGTCTCTGTCCGTCTCTGTCTGTCTCTGTCTGTCTCTGTCTGTCTCTGTCTGTCTCTGTCTGTCTCTGTCTGTCTGTCTCTGTCTCTGTCTGTCTCTGTCTCTCTCGTAGCGAATCTTCTTCGCGGTCAGACTGCTCGCCCGTTTTCCGCCACGCCAGATCTCCACGCTTGCTCGAATTAGAGCTGCATAGGACTTCCGCCGAGCTGTCATCCGCCGCCGGCCGTGCACGCTGGGAAGCAGCATTTCCGCGCCGCCGCG
This sequence comes from Cristatella mucedo, assembly GCA_009760855.2. Lineage (NCBI taxonomy): Eukaryota > Metazoa > Bryozoa > Phylactolaemata > Cristatellidae > Cristatella > Cristatella mucedo. The sequence continues at coordinate 1,494,867 of WPIO01000088.1, forward strand.
CTGGGTGGGCGTGTCCAGCCGTGCGGGCAGCGAGAGTTTTCCGCGAAAGCGCGCTCGCTCGCTCGCCATGCGCTTAGCCGCCCGTGGAATGTCAGCCCGGCGTCGGCGGAATTGCGACGGCCCGGCGGCGACGGCGGCAGCGGCAGCAGCGGCAGCAGCGTACGACTGCTGCCGCAGACGGGCGCCTGAATTTGTAGGCCGGCCAACGGATGAGAATGTCGCGACAAATGGCGCCGGCCAGCGAGATGCAAATGGCGCCGGCCAGCGAGAGCTCGCGAATGAGCCGAGCGAGAGCTCTCGCTGGCAGACGACGCGCTAGCAAGCCGCCGCCGCCGCTGGAAGCGTGAGAGCGGCGCCGCGGTCCCTCCCCCGATCATCAATCCCGCTGCCCCGCTCTCGCGTTCGGCGTGTCTATAAATAAGTGAGCGCGCATTAAAAATTTAAATGAGAGACAGAGAGCCCACCCTAAAAGGTGTCTTCGGCCACGTGCAACTCGCTTTTACGCACGCCTCTTTTGAGCGTACTTTCTTACGTAGCCAATAGTCTGAGGTTCCGGAAGTCTGCCTGAACGTTTTCCGGCAATGGCGTGCGTTGGCCGTCGAGCTTTTTTGTTTGCCGACGCGCCGTTTCGACGCGCAGGACATCGCCGACGCGGCTGCGGCTAAACGTGGCCGCCGCAGCCACGCCGCCGATCCGACGGACGGCAGCGAGTCGCCCGCCACCGCCGCCGCGCCGCCGCCGCGCGTTCGGCCCGCGCTGCGGCGGCGCCGCTTTCGGCTCCGCTTTGCGCCCGCTACTGCGCCCGCCCGCCCGCTCTCTCGCTCCGCTTCCGCTTCCGCTCACTCTTCTGCCCGCCCCCTCGACCGAGATTAGAGATTACATCTCAAAGCTCAAAGATGTGCACCTACCGCCGGCGGCGTACATATCCGCCGCCCGTCGCCGCCACCGCCGCCGGCGATCTTCTGCGATCTCGACCATGGGGCGCGGCGGCGGCGGCAACGCGCGCGCGAGCGAGAGAGAGAGCCACGCTGCTCAGCGTGCGAACGCGTGGCGCTCCGCTTGCCACCCTCCGCGGCCGCCGCCGCCAAGCGACGCCGCTCGCCCGCCTCCGGCGACCGGGGCGCCGCCAGTGGGCGCCGCGCTGTGCCTCGCACGGCGCGGCACGGACTGCCACGGACTTGAGAATTCGCCGAATTCGGCGAATTCTGTTTGAGAAATTCCGGCATTCTAGCGAGAATTCGCCACGGCGGACGAGGTGTGACGGCGACCGATTTGCAGGGCGGCGGCCGAGGCGACGACGCGACGTGACGCGACGGACGCTCCGACGCTCGCTTCTGCGGCGAACGCTCGCGAGAATGCGCGAGAGTGACCGCGAAGTGGATACGATTCAAGGCTAAGTCTGATTTGACAGCCTCATTTGCGTAGCGGCGGAACAGGCTTAGCGGCCACTGCGAAGCGGCTTAGCCGCCGCTTCGCAGTGGGCAAGCAACCGAGTATCGCCTGACCTCCTCCTCCTGGGCCAAGAACCCGCCGGCTCGGCTTCATGCGGTCCGACAGACGCAGACGATTCGGCGGAGGCACGGATGTCGGCGGAGCCCACGGATTGCGGCGCCTCGGCGATCCCTGAGCGCCAGAGGGAGCGAGCGAGCGCGCGCGCACTCGCTCGCCAGCGACGCGGAGTAGGAGTCCTCTGCCGCGGCGGCGGCGGCGGCGTCAGCGTCCACTGGCGGGCGGCGGCGCGACCGGCTGTGCGCGCCGCCGCCGCCGCGCTGCAGGTGGGAATTCCTCGCGGCCGCCGGACACTTACTTTTTTTTTTACACGTGTCACTCAACGGCGAGGAATGTTTATTGTTCGCCCAACCGAGCAGCGGTCAGCGCGCGCTAGCTCGCACGCTAGCGAGCGCTCGGCCGGGAGCGTCGCGGCCACCTGCTCAAACATTCCGCTCAATTAACGCCGGGCTCAAAGTTGACGTGACGTCAGGTGCAGGCAGGAAGCGCTCGCCGCGCGCGCGCTATGCCCGGAATGCGGACCCGCTATAAATGCCGGCGCGCCGGGCTCAGTCTCGCTCATTGGAACGAGATCGGACCGACGTAGGAGTAGCCAGGCGCCGCCGCCGACGACGGATCAACCGATACCGGAGCTCGCTTGATCCGGAGAGAGAGAGAGAGAGAGAGAGAGAGAGAGAGAGAGAGAGAGAGAGAGAGAGAGAGAGAGAGAGAGAGAGACGCCGCCGCCGTTGCCGGACGAGAGCGCCATGTACCGCTTGGCATCGACGCACGTGCTGATGGCCGCCGCCGCGGCGCTCGCTCTGGTAAGGCCCGGTCGGCTGGCGGCTCCGGCTGGAGCGGCGCGCGCGGCGGTGCGGCCCGCAGCCGCTGCCGCGCCGCCGGCGCCAGGCGGCGCGGCGGTGCGGTCGCCTCGCTCGCGCCGCGGGCTCCTTCCTCAGCTCGGTCGCCTCCCTCGTCGGCGGCGGCGCGGTAGCGGCGTCAGCTCGTGCTGAACGCACGCTCCGGCGGCGCCGCGCCCCGCCCCCATGGGGCAGCCGAGCGAAGCCGGGGCGACGAGCTTGGCGGCGGCAGCGGCAGGCCATTCTGACATCCGCTGGCGACCGCCGTGCGGGTCGAGCGCTCGTAGGCTCGCAGCCGGCGCGATCAGTGAACGCAGGAACGTGAGAGAAATAGAGAGGCAGCGGACGAGAGACGAGGGAGGGAGAGAGGGGGGGGGGGGGGGGGGGTTAACGGCAAAACGACGGCGGAAGTAACGGGGCGGCAGTAGCGGCGCCTAGTGCAGGCGCTGCGGCAGACGTCGCACACGCTCGCCGGATACGTCGCCGGATTCTAGCGAGGCCGGCGGAGAAGCGGAGCCGGGGCGGGCGGGCGGGTCGCGCTGCGGCGCTGCGGCGGCGATTGCAGCCGCCGCCGCAGCGTGAGAACGACGGCTCCTTTGCTTCCGCTTCCGCCAGTTTCGGCCCTCGAACCTGTCCGGCGCGCGCGCGCGAGCGCTCGCCTGTCGAGCGCTCATCGCCGCATCCGACAGTTCGCTCATCGCCGCATCGCCGCTTCTCGTCTCTTGGCAGGCGACCGCAGCCGCCGCCGCCGCCGCCGGGCCGACGCCCGCGCAGTGGTGGCCGCCAATCAGATTCGACGAGCGACGGGGCGTGGTCGTTCTCCAGGCGCCCGTGTTCGTGCCCGAGAAGCCGGCGAAAGGTAGGAGGCGCCGCGCCGCCGCCGCTGCAGCCGCTTCCGCCGCGCGTTGATGCCGCCGTCTGACGCCGTCTTGCTCGCCTGTCGCCCAGGAGCCGCGATCGGTCACGCGTCGAGCAGTCATCGCGCGTGGCCGCTGTCCTATGGCGAGCTGAGCGACAGCCGCCGCGATGAGTGGGGCCACGCCTTCTCCTCCTACGGAGGAGGAGGAGGCGTGGCGCCCGTCGACCTCGGACCTTGGCCGGTTCGCAGCATCGAGTCCATCGAGCGCACAGCACAGGCGCTGACGCAGAACAGCAAGAAGTGCGCCCTCCTGTGCTCCTACGGCATGCAGACGGACGTTGAAGGAGTCGAACTGTGCAAGTGCCGCGATCCGTGCAGGGTACGCGGCGCGGCCGCCGCCACTGCTGGCGCCGTGCAGACGCCCACCATTTTCTGTCTCTGTCTTTCTCTCAGTCTCTGTCTCTCTCTCTCTCTCTCTCTCTGTCTCTCTCTCTCTCTCTCTCTCTCAGTCTCTCTCTCAGTCTCTGTCTCTCTTTGTCTCTTCTCCCTCTCTCTGTGTGTCTCTCTCAGTCTCTGTCTCTATCTCTGTCTTTCTCTCAGTCTCTGTCTCTGTCTTTCTCTCAGTCTCTGTCTCAGTCTCTGTCTCTCTCTCTCAGTCTCTGTCTCTCTTTGTCTCTTCTCCCTCTCTCTATGTGTCTCTCCCAGTCTCAGTCTCTGTCTCTCTCTCTCTGTCTCTCTCTCTCAGTCTCTGCCTCTCTCTCTCCCCTCTCTCTCTCTCTCTCTCTCTCTCTCTCTCTCAGTCTCAGTCTCTTCTAACTCTCTCTGTGTGTCTCTCTCAGTCTCAGTCTCTGTGCGCATGCTCACGTGGGCCACGTCGTACGCTCGCGCAGGAAGTGCTGTGCCTGGACGGAGAGCGGTGCGTTCCCGAGAAGGCGTGCAGCGGCGACATATGCCGCTACCGAGGTGTCTGCCGAGGTAGGCGGAGCCGCGGCCGGCACATGCGCGCGAGCGCGCACGCGCGTGCGATGCCGACTTCGACCGCCGAGTAATCGCTCCTACCGCCGGCTAATCGCTAATCGCTGCGACGTTTTCTCTTTTCACCCAAAGTCGCCCGCTCCCAGTGCACCCTGGGTAAGCCGCGAGGCGGCGGCGGATCGGTGGCGACGCCGCCGCCGCAGTCCGCGTGCTCGGATTCCACGAGGCGCTTCTACTACGACGACCGGACGCAGCGCTGTCGCAAGTTCCGCGCCTGCGGCGACCCGAGCGGCGGCGGCTACGCCACGCTCGCGCAATGCTCGCAGGCGTGCGGCGCTCACGCGCCGGAAGGTGAGCGCGGGTGACGCCGCGACCAGGAGAGCTCGGGCTCGCGCGCCGTTCATCTCCCGCCGAATATCTCGGCGGCACTCGCGGGCTGACGCCGATTCCTTCCGGTCACCTTTGCAGCCCGCTCAGCGGCGCCGGCGACGCCGGCCGCAGCGGCCGCGACGCGAACGTCGACGCGTCGCCCGAAGACGGCGACGCCTGCTGTTGCTGCTGCTGCCGGCGGCGTCAACGGCGACGTCCGACGGCGGCCGGCGGCGGCCGCGCCAGACGCGACGTCGGCCGCGGCGGTCGGCAGCGTGCTGGTGCACGTGTCGAAGCAGCAGCACGGCGGCGGCGGCCGCGACGACTGCCCGCTCGACCAGCCGCACGTCGAGTGCCCGTACAATCCGTGCGAGAGGTGTGCCATACCGGACGTGGTCTGCCGCCCGAGCCGGTGCGGCCGCTGCCGCGCCGTCTACCGAAACGTCAAGACGGGATTCTCGACGGTTAGCGAGGACTCCGCCGGATTCTGCTGACGACGACGGCGGATCGATCCGTCGGCGGCGGCGGCGGCGGCGGACACCGGGCGATGGCGTCTGCCGCCGCTGAAGGACACACGAGCGCGGCCGCCCTCCTCCTACGCGGGCGCGCCTCCGCCGCCGCGCTAGGCGGCGGCTGAAGCCGCGCAGTCGGCGCGCGTGCGCGCCGACTGCCTGGCGGGGGCTGCCGCTTATTTATGCCTTTTACGATGGTCGGCGGGCTGGCACCGTGCCATACGACGTATCTGTAGTCTTATTTTTTTTCATTGATACTCCATCACTCTTATCTCTATATACAATACATACGCGGGCCGCGTCTGTGCCGCCAGCGTCCGCCGCCGCCCTCGACGCGTGTCGCCGGGGAGACTGCGCCCGTTGCTCCGACAGGACGTCGGAGTAGTCTCCCGGCTCCGTCCTGTCGGAGTTGCGCCGACAGGACGGAGCCGCCCGCTTCAGGGCTAAGCGCCACTGCCGCGAAGCGGCGCCGGCCCGCGGGCGGCCGAAGGCCTAGACAGACGAGGCCTGACCTTGAGCGCGGAGCCGACCTTGAACGGAGAGCCGACCTTGACGGATCGGAAGGATCGGGTGGTGGCTGGCCTCCCGCCCGCCCGCCCGCCGCCGGCGGCTCCTTCTTTTTGTGGAGGAGCGATCGCGCGCGCGCGAATAGATGCCGCTTTGGAATCCGATACTATTTTCGTAATACACCAAGAGCTACAGAGAACACCAAGAGCGCCGACTTTTTCTGCTCGCTCGCGCCGCTCGCGCGATTGCGCGCGCGGCGCTCCGATGCGAGACGCTTCTGCGTTTGTCGCGGCATTTGGTCGCATTTAGCTTGTTCGTGCTGACACAGCTGCCAGTAACCGTATTTGCATGTTGACATGCCACCTCTATACATGTTGTGCTTGCTGACATTGTGCAGCATGCTACCGCTAACCACACGATCATGCTTTCCATACGGCATCTGTAGTAAAGTGCGTAGAAAGAGATTAATTTATCTGAGAGCACTATGCAAATGTATTATCATTAACATTACTTCAGAGGCAAATGCCGAGCCTCGCTCTGGGTCCGCGCACGTCTCAGTCTCCCAGTCTCCGCTCTCTCTCGAGCAGCCATAGATGGAGTCGCTCCCATAATTTATACATCCCTCTATATCCCATAGATGCTGGCTGCAGACGACGACCCGCGGGGCGAGGCCAGGCTGCCAAGCGCGGGCAGCCTGGCGCACGTCCACTGGCACGTCAGTCTGAAGCAAGGGAATCATTAAATTATTATCGCTGCGAGTTGCTTAAGCGATCGCTACTTGGCCGTTCGTGCGGTGATAGGTGCGTTTTGGCAGCCGTCTGGGGCTGAGGTAAATTAAATCGCTTGCTCCGCGGAACGAGGCTGACCGATCGATCGGCGGGCTCGAACTTTACTGCCCCTTTACCCTCGCACCGTGTCGCACGTCTCATGTTCATACATTGTATCCGCACCCATAGCATGTGCGCCCGAAGCTACGAAACGCTCGACAACGATAAATAGCCCATTTATGCTATTTATTTATATTTAATTAATTAAGTATTAATACTTATAGTTACATTATTTATCTTAGAGCTCCAAAACCAGCTATACGATCTCACCCCGCGTTGTTGACAGACCTTTCTTGGTTCTAAGCTAAGCCGCATTTAAGTTGCTTCCGGCATTCGAGTTCGGTTCGAGCCCAAATGCAACAGAAAGCCCAGATGCTGCCTACCGTGGCCGCATCCGGGCTCCAACCGCGCGTAGCGCTAGCTCGCGAGCTGCGTGCTACACAGCTCGCGGAGCGGTGCACTCGGCGCGCGACGAACGCTCGCCGCCAGGGGGTGCGTCAGCCGCGTCGCTCTCAGCGTGAAGTGGAGAGAATCGACGAGACGCCGGACGTTCGCCCGCGCGCCCGCAGGCCAGTCTCTGCGGCACGCGGGGAACTCTCCGGACCGCGAAGGAGAGCGGTCGCCGGGGAGCTTGGGTGGAAAATGTGCGACTCGCTGCGTGCGCGATTCGCTGGATTCGCCTTTCTGTCACTCGATTCGGCTTCGGTCAATCGACAGTCACGCACACGCAGTTCGACAGGCAGCTACAGAGACACAGAGCTTCGTGTTCGGCCTTTTCTCCAGCCCTGCTTTAAGGACGCACGCGGAGCTCATCGCCGAGGAGCGAAGGCGAGCAGTGCCGCTTCCGGTTCCGCTTACGGCGGCAGCGGCGCTCGGGGCGGCAGGCATTTCGCGCGGCGGCGGCGGCGCACGAGGCAAGTTTAATCTCGTTTGACCTCGAGGGATTCGAAACTCGCCGCGCTCTTTGCTTCTTCTCGATTCACCTTCGCCTTTGCATTAATTGACGTCGACGCTGACGCCGACGCTTTCGAGCGCGTCAGCCGCCTTTGAACTGCGCGCCGCCGTCCTCGCAGCCGTCTGCCGGCTGTAAATTGATTTCGCCATTGCCGCGCGCGCACGCGCCCGTCCCGACCTCAGAGCGACCTCGTGGCTGCGAGTGCGTGCACACTTTGTCCTTGACATTCGAGCTAGGGCGCCGCTCGATGGACTTCGATTCCTTCTTTCCCGTTCGACACCTTCGTTGGGGTTCTTTCTTGGGCGCCATCCCGTTGGACGCTGGAGGGCTTTCTCGGCGTGCGTCGCGTCTGGTCTGGAGCCTCGCTGTCGTCTGGTCTGGAGCCTCGCTATCGGCGCTATCGATAACGGTCCTCTCCGACAGTGGGGCATGCAATGTCTGGCGAACGTCGGGCCAGCGCGACAGGCGTTACAATGGCGGCCGACAAACCGACGAAAAATCGAGCGACTGTTTGAACGCTGCGGACGCTACGGGCGCAAGGGACGTAAATCCCCGAGCGCGCGTGCGGCAACCGTCGAAAAAAGAGCTGACTAGTGCAGAGACAACTGGAAACCGGGCGTGCTGTTCAACCACAAAAACCTCTTCGGCAGCGGCCGTCGGCATATGCACGGAAGTAGATGCCAGTTGATAGCGACGGCTTTGCTTTAAGCGCCTCCAAACACGCAGCATTACCTGGCGCATGAAATACACGCATATATATATATATATATATATATATATATATTTATTTATATAAAGAGAGAAAGGAGAGTAGAGGAAGAGAGAACTTTGAGAGAGAAAGATAGATAGATAGATAAATAGATGGAGAGAGAGAAAAAGAGACTGGGAGGCCATCAAACCGCCAAGAAGCCCCCTGGAAGCTGGCTTAATTAGATTTGGCTTGCGTTTCACTGGCTCAGCGGGATTCAGTGAGAGAGAAGCGGTCAAGGCTGGCAAAAATGTCGGTTCGGTTTCAGCCGTTCGGTTGCAAGGCCAAGGTTGGATGCAGCCGCATCGCAGGCAGCTGTTCTCAACTGGTGTCCAGGTGAAGACCCAATGGCCGCCGACTGATCGCCTTAGCCTCCCGAATCGAGGGTTTTCTATTTCTTGACCTTGACCTTCGCCTACGCATTGCGGTGACGCCGTGGCCAGCTCCCTTTGCTCGCTGGCCCACTGCGCAGCCTGCCCTCTGGCGGACTGCCCCGGTATCTATACGGTCCTAGCTATGCTATCTAGGCTATTAGCTTTGTATTTGCGACCTGACTCGCTGTATCTGCCGCTCCTCCTGATTTCGATTCGCCGCAAAACGATTGCCGGCATAGAGAACGGGCTTCCCTTGCTGAGACGACTGAACAACTGGGCTGCCCGCCCAATCTGGTCGCGCCGTCTCCCCATGGCCCTCCACCGACTGTCAGACGGAAGTAGGTCGTCGAGCCTTCACTGCTATAGGTCATAGAACGTTGAGCCTTCACTGCCGATGGGATGAGTAATTTGGGAGTTCCCTGGGGCGCGGCGAAACAGCGTCAGGATGGTCTGGATTACTCTGCGACGGATGGGGGATTGGCGACGGTGCAGATCCTGAAACGCGCTCGCCGTGCTGATTTTTATGTGCACAATAACGCTCGCTGTGCTGATTGGCGTTACGCCGCGCCGATCTTGTGCGGGCTAGATTTAGGCCAGCAGCCAGGCCGTAGCATCGCTCGATGAGTTTCGCCAGCTTCTTACTTCCCTTACTTACGTTCGCGTAACTGTTGCTAGCTGAAGGCCGAGCACCATGGTAACGCGATAATAATAATAATACTAGTAATAATACTTGTTACAGCACCCTCAGAGAACTCAATCACTTTCTAGGCACCTTACGTTTGCTGATGGGGCTGTCCGCACGCAATCTGGATACCCTTCAAAAGTGACCTTTCACTGTGTGACCATGTCAGCTCCCCAGCCGAGCCCGCCTACTTTCAGCCACTCGACGTCATAAAAATTCGTGCCTTCATAGACAGGACGCAGCAAAGCTAGCCCATGCATTTGCGAACACCCGATCACGGCTTATATAATTCACTAGGTCATCCGGCCTGTGCAACAAGGCACTTACAGTTGGTGCAAAATTCGAGCTACGCCTACTGCCGTGATGGCTGGAATTGCCACACGTCCAGTTGCCACATGTCTAGTTGCCACACGTCCAGTTGCAACACGTCCAGTTGCCACACTTATTGATTGGCGGTCCAGTTGCCGAACCGCTCCTCGCCGACCTCCCCATCGGAGAGAGAGAGCTAGAGAGAGAGTGGTAGAGAGAGTGGTAGAGAGAGTGGTAGAGAGAGAGAGAGAGAGAGAGAGAGAGAGAGAGAGAGAGAGAGAGAGAGAGAGAGAGAGAGAGAAAGAGATGAGGTTTTATTAGATCGAATGGTAGGGGCTGATAATGGAGAAGGGTGCATCCGCTTAGCCCAAGAGTTGGGAGGCAAGTGTCCTTTGTCTGCCGCTGCATGTTGGATGTGGGCTCGGGCATGCCCGACCTCAAGAATTGGCCTCATAGCTGGCAAGCAACTGGGTAGCCGGCGGTTGCTTCAACACTGCCGGCCGAGCGGGTAAGTTCGGAGGCTATGAACTATGAACTTGGCCGCGACGCGAAAAGCAGTTGAAAGAAAAGGCGAATGAAATGTAGCAACGCAGTCCAATGCAGAGCTCCAGAGTGCAGGCACCGGTTGGTTGCTCAGCAGCGCCTCGCAGCGGTTGAAAAGCAGAGCCTTCCAAAAGCTTTTCGCTAAAAGTCGAAGTTCAACGTTCACTTCTGCGAGAGTTCTGCGATGTTCTAGGCTGTTCTAGGATGGAGCTATGCCGGCGCCTTGAGCAGCGAAGGCATGTCCAGGCATGTCCAGGCATGTCCACGGCATCGGCCAGAGCGTCGAGCGTCGTATCGTCATCCGTCTCGTCATGACCACCTCGTCATGGGTCGTCTCGACGTTGGTCGAGGTCGGACGCCGGCAGTCTGCGGCTGTAGTCGTGGCAGCTGCAGTCTTAGCGGCTGCAGTCGTGGCAGCTGCAGTCGTGGCAGGTGCCACGACTGCGGCTGCAGCTTGCTGCCCGAGTTCAGGCGAGCTCGATTTGACGAGTTCAGGCTCGATTTCGCGCTCGATTTGACGCGTTGCAGGTGGCGAGCTGCTGGCGGGCACTGATGCAGAGCCCTTAGTGTGTGGCGGTCCAGGATGGTAATGCGAAGTGGCTAGGACGAACAAATCACGAAGAGACCGCCGCCACATCGGGCGACCGCGGTGCCGACGCTCGCGGCGGCGTCGGCGTCTCTGGAGCGGCTGGCTGGAGTGACTGCGAATCGAACTCGAGCCGAGTCTGCATCGCCGAGCGACTGCGCGTCCGCCGCCGCCGCCGCCGCCGCCCGGCGCTCGAGCTTGGCCTTGGCCTTGGCCTTGGCCTCGGAGCTTGGGAATCCGCTGCCTCGCTGACGCGCGCCGCCAATCTTTCTTGGCGATCCTTTCTGCCCAGCGATCTCGCGGCGACCGTTGCGGCGGCGGCCGCCTCCGCAGCGACCCGATTGCGTCTCGCTAACGCGAGAGACGATGCAGCTACTTCGGCCCAGTGGTGCTTAGGGTGCTCGTTCGGATCGAGGTCAGAGTGAATGTATTCGACGGTCAAGGGCTCGGGCCCTGCGACGCGCCCGAATAGAGATTAAGTTATCGAGCCGTGATGGCACACTAGGTAAGGTGGTTGCTTTCACGACCTCGGTCACGAGGTCGTGGGTTCGAATCCTGTGGTGGGCGATCCTTTATTGCCACTGCAAGCGGTGGTGATAGCCGTAAAGGCTCTACTGTCACTATGCAAAAAGAGGCTGTTTAATCAGCTAAGATTTATTTATTTATTATTTATCTTAGGGTGCTATAAAAATAAACTCTCTCTCTCTCTCTATATATATATATGTATATAGTTTATTTTTATATATTTTATTTATACTATTATATTATATTATATTATATTATATATATATATATATAATGCACTTGATAAAGCGCCCTCAGAGAACTCAAATCTTTTCTAGGCGCTTTACATTTGCTGCAAAGGGAAATGCAATTGAATTGAATATATAGTTATAAGTATAGTTATAGGATATACAATATATAGTTATAAGTATGAATATATAGTAATAATATATAGTTCATTTCACATTACTCGTCCGAGATATATATATATATACATATATATATATATATGTATATATATATATACATATATATATATATGTATATATATGTATATATATATATATATACAGATATTTCGGACGAGTAAAAAGTGAAAGTCCGGGACGAGACGACGTCTCTCCCGGCGGCGGCGTGCGTGCGTGCGTGCGTGCGTGCGTGCTCCAGGCTCTGCGCCTGCCTCGTGGAATTTATGGATTTTTGTGTGGCGAAAACTTTATGGGTGGCGCGCTTTTGAAATTGACCCGTCGATGTGAATCTAGCGCTAGATGCGCCGACGCTGAGAGCGAGGCAGCGGAGGTGAGGCCGGATACGAGAGGCCCGGATTACTAGATACGAGAAGCCCGGATTACCGGATACGAGAAGCGACAGAAGCCAAACGAATTGATAGGCCACACGACAGCTTACGCCCAGCTTAGCGCTGACAGCTGTCAAGCTCAGGCAAGCAATTGCGGATTTACCCGTGCCAAGAGTTGGCTCCACCTCGGATGATCGACGCCCGCCCGATCAACGCCTCGTCGCTTACTTAGTTAGGCCGGGCGGCATAGCGCAGCGGCCGGAGGCTCGCAGGAGAAGCGCCGGAAACGAGTGCGCCGCAATAGTGCGCGAGCAGGCGGCCGGCGGTTGGTGTAGAAAACGCAACGGGGAAACGGTCGCAGCCTGGCGCCTGTTGCGAAATGGGTGTTATCCGCAGGCAGCGCCGACGAGTCGGAAAAGAGAGAGCGAGAGAGCGAGAGAGAGAGAGAGAGCGAGAGAGCGAGAGAGAGAGAGAGAGAAAGAGAGAGAGAGAGAGAGAGAGAGAGAGAGAGAGAGAGAGAGAGAGAGAGAGAGAGAGAGAGAGAGAGAGAGAGAGAGAGAGAGAGAGAGAGAGAGACAGAGAGCGAGAGAGAGAGAGAGCGAGCGAGAGAAAGCTTAGCTCAAGTGTCTCCGTAGCGAACAAGCCAAAGACAGCACGACAGGTGTGGCGCGACAACTATAGGCAGGGCTGGCCTTCCCCCACCCTCCCCGCTCCCCCGTGCGCGGTCATCAAAATGCCGCGGGGAAAATCCAGCCGCCGCCGCCGGTCCGTCGCTGGCGCCGCTGCACATGCCGGCTTTGATGTTTGATGCTTGGCGATAGGGGGCGCGGCCACGCTTGCTTCCGCCGAGCGAATTCGTCTGCGAAGCAGGCGCCGAAAACAAGTTGCCCGCGAACGGCATCAATTAGGATCGCGGCAGCGGCAGCGGCTGGCACGCAGCGGCCTGCGCTTCGGCTGCGGCCGCGGCGCGCTAGGAGGGAGTGGCAGCCGGGCAGAGCCGGGCAGGATCGTGGCTGCTGCAGCGGAAGCGAGGCTGCTCTCTGCTGGCGCTCTACTGGTAGAGGCGTAGGAGAGCACGGTCGCCAAGGTAGCCGGGCGAGCAATGTCGACCGGGTCGCGACGAGGTCAACGAGGACTGGCCCACATTTAGCGGGCGGAGTTCGGTGTCTTCGGAGTATCTATTTACTATACGTTTACTTATTTACACTTACATTTAACGCATTTACTGAAATAACAAGCGCTCTAGCCGTGCCGTCGTATCGCAGGGCCTATCGCTACTCGTGCTAGGCTCCCGTGACTCTAGCGCCCATACCGCAGGCGAGAGCGAGGCGAAAACGAGGCGAGAGCGGGGCGAAAGCGAGGCTTCTTGAGGAAGCCGGAGCAGCGACCATAGCGATAACCAAAGCAATGACGCAATGACCAACCGCAGTGCCCGGAGCAGCTTCTTATTTTATGCGAAGAGTGGGCACGAGCGTGCCACGTGTTGAGTCACGTGCTCGTCCCTTGTCGATGTGTCCTATGTCGAACCACTTGTCGCCCGTGTGGAGCTAGCGGCAGCTTCGCGATGAAACGGCAGCCGCGATGTTAGTGGCAGCGACAGTGATGACAAGGTGGCGCGATTGCAGTGTGTCGCACTTACAGCGTCTGTCTGTCTGCCCGTCATTCTTTTTACTGCCTGTCCATTGTCCTGGCCGTCTACCTATCACTCCTTGTGTCGTCGTCTCTTTGTTCTTCTCTCCCTTGGTCTCTCGCTCTTGCTCACCTTTTCATCCTCTCTCCAGTGGACGCAGGCACACACACACACACCCCCCACACACACACTCTCTCTCTCTCCTTCTGTCTCTGTCTCTGTCTCTCTCTCCCTGTCGCTCTGTCTTTGTCTCTCTCTCTGTCTCTGTCTCTCTCTCCCTCTCTCTGTGTCTCTCTGTGTCTCTCTCTCTCTCTCTCTCTCTCTGTCTCTCTCTGTCTCTCTCTGTCTCCGTCTCTCTCTGTCTCTCTCTGTCTCTCTGTCTCTCTGTCTCCGTCTCTCTCTGTCTCTCTCTGTCTCTCTTTCTCTCTCTGTCTCTCTCTGTCTCCGTCTCTCTCTGTCTCTCTCTGTCTCTCTCTCTCTCTCTCTCTCTCTCTCTCTCTCTCTCTCTCTCTCTCTCTCTCTCTCTCTCTCTCTCTGTGTCTCTCTGTGTCTCTCTGTGTCTCTCTGTGTCTCTCTGTGTCTCTCTCTGTCTCTCTCTGTCTCTCTCTGTCTCTGTCTCTCTCTGTCTCCGTCTCTCTCTGCCTGTCTCTGTCTCTGTCTCCCTCTTTCTCTCTGTCTCTCTCTCTCTCTCTCTCTCTCTCTCTCTCTCTCTCTCTCTCTCTCTCTCTCTCTCTCTCTCTCTGTCTCTCTCTCTCTCTCTCTCTCTCTCTCTCTCTCTCTCTCTCTCTCTCTCTCTCTCTCTCTCTCTCTCTCTCTGTCTCTCTCTCTCTCTGTCTCTGTCTCTCTCTGTCTCTCTCTCTGTCTCTCTCTGTCTCCGTCTCTCTCTGTCTCCGTCTCTCTCTCTCTCTCTGTCTCTCGCTCTCTCTATCTCTCTCTCTCTCTCTCTCTCTCTCTCTCTCTCTCTCTCTCTCTCTCTCTCTCTCTCTCTCTCTCTCTCTCTCTCTCTCTCTCTCTCTCTCTCTCTCTCTCTGTTCCTTCCTCATCTTTCTCTCTTGTTTTGTCTTTCTCTGGTTCCTGCTCTTATCTCATTTCTCTACCAATTTTTTTCTCTCTCTCTCTCTCTTTCTTTTACTTTAAGTTAAGCTGATTTACAAGCTTCATTTATATAGCAGCAGAAGAGCCTTCACGGATATCATCATCGCTTGCAGTAGGCAATAAAAAGGATCGCCTAGTGCAGAACTCGAACCTACGATCCGGGTGGTAAAAAGCGAGCACCTTACTTCCTTGGCTACTATTCAGAGGCTGTATCCCCCTCCTACTTATCCTCCTCCACCTCTCTCTCACCCTATTTTCTCTTTTACTCTCTCCGTTCTTCGTGCTCTCGGGACTCTCACTCACTCACTTTCTCTCATGCGTCAGCTATCTCATTCTCTCTCTCTCTCTCTCTCTCTCTCTTTCTCTGGGTATTGATTGATATTTTGTGCTCACTAGCTATCGAGTCTTGGCGTGTCAGTATATTTTCATAGGGAATTTACCGAGTGCATAAGGCATGCCGTAGCTGAATCGGATCCGTGTGCTGCTAGCGTCGTAACCGTAGGCAAGTGACTCTG
>WPIO01000088.1:1515000-1532500 GCA_009760855.2 Cristatella mucedo
ACTCGAAGTGTTGAACGCTGTCGCCTACGCTGCATGTAAGTGCCCGCAGCTCGACACATCTGAAGCGATTCGCAAAAAAATAGAATAGCACGAAATAGCTCCCGTTTTCCGCCGAAACAGAAAAAAATCGCATCGTCTGCAATCGTGTTCGCCGTCTTTAAAGTTCCCAGTTCCGCTCTAGTTTCGAGCCATAGTGCACTGCAATAGTGTAAAAAGAAGTGTTCGGACATGAAAAGGCAGTAAAGTCCATCATTTTCGCAATTACGGAATGTCGCTCATTCGGGCTTGTTTAGACAAGGATACTTGATCTAAATTGGTCCATTCATTTTTTAGTTCGTGTGCTCCCAAAACCTGGAACTCACTCCCGAATTTCGTCACGACATCTCTTGACTTGTCCACATTCAAAAAGAAACTAAAAACGCACCTATTTATGACGCTATTCAGTGGGTCCATTTAGTGATTCATCCTTTTCGTGCTCATGCGTGCTGACACTGTTGCATGCTGCCAGTGACCACACTTACACGCTGAATGAATTAAGTGTATTGTTATTACTATTATTACGACACGCTGGAAGTAGCACTGAACTATGGGCGCTTTGAGATGCTGGACTGGCGTATGGTACGACGGGGATGCGCCGGAAGTGACACTGATTGGTTACGACGCGTCGGAAGAACTTAAACGCACCTATTTAGGACAGCATTCAGTGGGTTCCTGCGATTCGTCCTTGATGTGCTTATGCGTGCTGACACTGTGCATGCTGCCACTAACCACATTCGCATGCTGACCTTGAGAGAGAGAGAGAGATTGAGTTTTCTGAGGGCGCTTTATCAAGTGCATTATTATTATTATTCTTATTAAGTGACGCTGATCGGTTACGGTTCGACGAGGATCGCTCACCTGGATCAATGCGTACAGACGAAAATGAAGCCGCCAGTTGGCTAAACAGGTGAGTTGATTAAGAAGAGGAAGAGTGACGTCACTAATACAAATGTAGAGCGCTCTTATATAGCTCGATAGCTGGCTATGCTCTTTACATATGCGTATGAAGGAAGTACGATCTTGATTAGATGTTGCCCTTGTATAGCTCGCGGATAGTGCGGATTCAGCTCCGCTCAAGCTCGGTATAGCTTTTCTTTACGGCACTGAAAGAGTGCTATCATTATAGGCTTTCATTTTTACGCACACGGCAGGCAGATATCCTGCAATTTAATCCTTTCCAGACTTCAGGTAACTCACGCAGAAACTCCTCTCGCAGCTTCTCCCTTGCAGCATGTATTGCTGACATTCACATTCGAATGGCGGCAAAATGAGCATCAAATTGAACGAAGACAAAACCAATATACTAATAATGGGAAAACCAAACGTTACTCGAAGCTTGAGGGCCAAACCCTGTAAATAGGCGAGCGCGGCGAGCCTATTCACAGAAAACTCTATTTTACTATAATTTAACTCTATATAAATAAATATATAATAATAAAATATAATATATAATATATAATACAACTCTATTTTACTATAAACTCTATTTTTGTATAAAACTCTATTAAAACACCTATTCACAGAAAATCTCGGCGATCTCTTCCAAAATGTCTTCCGCTAAAACGAGCACATCCGCTCGGCAGCCAATTGCAAAAGTCAGGTCCTGTCTAGCTTGGGAAAACGCAGCCAATGCATCCGTCCGTGATTTCTACCGGATCGACCAGACTTGTGCTGCAGCTCGCCACACTTCCTCGCCACAGGTCCTACCCCGTGCAAGTCGACGCCTGTTGCGGTCGTCACTGGTTTGGACCAACTCGGCAGAATCCTTGGGTAGGTGAGCCGTGATGGCTGACACTAGGTAAAGCGCTTGCTTTTCACGACCTCGGTCCCGAGGTAGTGGGTTCGAATCCTGCGGTGGGCGATCCTTTACCGCCACTGCAAGCGGTGTTGATAGCCGTAAAGGCTTTTCTGTCGCTACGCAAAAGAGGCTGTTGAATCAGCTAATATCTTTTGTCTTTTTTCCGGAAAATTTGCAACTGTCACACAGCAACAGCGTTGTTGGTTGCGAAAGTTGGCGGAGAATCCTCGGCGGCGGCCGATTGTCATTGTCAGCCGGCATCAAACGTCGGCCGCTCGCCTTTACGTTGCTCGACTCTCTTGCTCCGCCATCTTACCCAATGGAATTACCTCCACTCGCTTCCAGTCGCATCGTCCGCCCGACTTTCTGACTTCTCCGACCCCTGACTTCTTCTGACCCTCTCGTGACCCGCCGTCGGCCGCTCAACTACACCTCAAGTTTGCACCAGAGCAGACGCCGCTCCAGCTCAGCTCGGCCGGTAGCCGGATGTTGATTGAGACTGCCAATCGATCGGCGCGAGAGCAGACGCCGCTGCGGCTCAGCTAGCTCATCATCATCATCGGGCTAAGACATCGTCGGGCTGTCAGCTGACGTCAGCGACCGATTGTCAGCCGCCGCTCTCAGCCACACTCACAGCCCGGGCGTCGTCTGTCTGGCCACCTGACAGACAGACAGAGAGCTTATTGTTCGAAGCAGCAGCCGCCCGGGAGCTAAGGTGCTTACCGTCGATGAACGAGGTCGCAATATTCAAGGCGCTTAACTTTGACGACTCGAGGTTGCGGGCTCCAGCCATGCGGCACACCCGAGGTGCCCGGATAGCGACTCAATTCTCTTCGGGCTAATGTATACAAATGAATTGTGTGTATATACACACACACACACACACACACACACACACACACACACACACACACACACACACACACACATATATATATATATAGATATATATATATATATATATATATATATATATGGTATACGGTATATACAGTGGTATATATATATATATACCACTGTATATACCGTATTATATATAATTATATAGTACATATAATGATCATATTATTATATATTATATATTATCATATAACCGTAATATAGCATACATACATATTTTAATATATATATATATATATATTTAAATATAACATTTATATTTCTAATATTTCATAAATATATAATTTATAAAATATATAAAATATTTTTTGTCCTACTTACCCCTGCCTGGACCGCCGACTTGGCATCCCAGCGAGGACACTGGTTGAAACAGGAGCAGCCGGTCTACGGTGAGCGGCACACGGCAGGGGCACGTGACCGGACGCGAGGGCGCGGGGCGGCAGCACTCGGCTCGTTCGGGCGAGCTGCGTTTCGACTGCGCCGACGAGGATTGAAGCAGGCGTGCGAGGGCTGGCACCGTCAGTGGCGCTGCCGGTAGCTTCCGGATCGCGCACCCGTGGGCGCGGGGCGAAAATGTCGGCACGATCGCGCCGCGGGCGGGAGTGCCGCCTCGCCTCCGGCACGCGAGAGCTGGAGCCGAGGCGAAGCCGAGGCGCCCCCGCCCAGGAAGAAGTCCTTCCGCGATGCGGCTCGGCAGGCGCTGTTTTGACTTTGACCTCGGACGGCTCGGCTGAGCGGCGTTCTCGGGCTGACCTGCGACGAGGGCGACGAGTTCCTCTTTTTCTTCGTCTGACTCTTCTTCTTTGGTTTCCGGTTTGAACAAAACCTTTTTAACGGAAGTCGCGGCCGCGTCGCTTCAGCGCTGGGTGTCGCTCAGCTCAGGACTGCCCCCGCTTTTTGTCCAGACGGTCGCGTGCTTCCCTGTTGTCTACGTCTCGCGCGAAACCGACGGCGACATTAGGCAGCGCGGTGGTGCAGAAGAGACCGCTGCGATGCCGCCGTGGGGCACGTGACCGAACGTGACCATTCGATCGCTGCACCGCCGCCGTCCGTCGTGCGGCTCTTCCGCAGGAAGCGCGTTCGGCAGCGCCCGAGTTCAAAGTTCACCGGACGAGGCTGCCTGGCCGCAATTGCAGAGACGCACGCCGCACCCGAAACGACGGAGAAGTCGTGACGTAGGCGGCGCTGAATGGAGAATGCGTAGCGGCGGCGGCGGGAGCGGAAGTTGCGAGTCTCCATAGTGGGAAACGCACGACGGCGAGCGTGGACAGTCGCCGCCGGAATCCCCGAAAGCATCTCCAGTCTCTAATGGGTCTCAGCGGCGACGCGCCCTAAAGAAAACGTGACCCCCGTCGAAGTGGGGGTGATAAGACGCGGTCAAAGTGCGCCCGCCTTCAGCCCGACGACGAGCCTCGGTCCGACGCTTGTGACGGCCGAACTCGGGGCGTCGCCGTTCGCAGAGAATCGAAGTGTTGAACGCTGTCGCCTACGCTGCATGTAAGTGCACGCAGCCAGACACATCTGAAGCGATTCGCAAAAAATAGAATAGCATGAAATAGCTCACGTCTTCCTCCGAAACTGAAAAATCGAAGGGTCTACAATTGTAGATTGTCCGTCATCGAAAGTTCCCAGTTCCCAGATCTAGTTTCGAGCCATAGCGCGCTGCAATAGTGTAGAAAGAAGTGTTCGGACATGAAAAGGCAGTGAATTCTATCATTACCGCAATTGCGGAATGTCGCTCGTTCGGGCTTGTTTAGACAAGTATACTACATCTAAATCGGTCCATGCATCTTTGACATCCCGTCTTGACTTCTGTAACTCACTGCTGGCTGGTCTCCCCACCAGCGAATACAGTCGCTTACAACTGGTACAAAACTCTCCAGCTAGGCTTGTCTGTCGTTAGCGTCGCAGTTGCCACAGCACACTCCTTCTCGCCGACCTGGACTGGCTCCGAGTCAAGCAACGGATCAACTTCGAGGTTTTGTCACTCACTTTTAGGTCACTTCCTTCTTTGGCTCCAGCCTATCTATCAGATCTACTGCCCCACCCGGCTAAGCATCATACCGCCCACTGTTCGGAATCTAATCGTTTACTTATACCTCATACTAACCTAAAATCCTTTGGAGACCGTGCCTTTAGTTCGTGAGCTGCCAAAGCCTTGAACTCACTTCCGACTTGCGTCACGACGTCAGACTTGTCCACATTAAAAAAGAAACTAAAAACGCGCCAATTTACGACACCATTTAGTGGGTCCATGAAATTCAACCTTTATTTACTTATGAGTGCTGACACTGTGCATGCTGCCACTAACCACACTCGCATGCTGACCCTGTGCATGTCATCCGTAACCTTGTTGTTCTTGTTGTTTATTGAGCTCGCATGCTGCCAACAACCATTCAATCCTGCTTCCTTTGCGGCAAATGTAAAGCGCCTATTAAGAGATTTCGCTCTCTGAGGGCGCTTAGTAAAATTTATTATTATTGTCTGCAAAAGCTTAGGCACTGCACCACACTCGACTAATTAGATTACTGGCTCGGGATAGCCTAGGAGGTCAGGTGCTCTCTCTTGACTACGGTGGTCATGGGTTCGAATCTTGCAGTGGGTGATCCTTAATTGCCCAACTGCGTGGGCAGCGATAGCTGTTAAGGCTCCTTTGCCGTCATACAAACGATGCCGTTAAATCAGCTAGTATTGATTTGGAGAGAGGAGAGAGGGAGATATAATAGTTAGAGAGAGAGAGAGAGAGAGAGAGAGAGAGAGAGAGAGAGAGAGAGAGAGAGAGAGAGAGAGAGAGAGAGAGAGAGTAATCGGACCGAAAATGAAGGGAATAGCCTGTGCCAATTGCCATCATCGATATATATATATATATATATATATATATATCATCGACATATATATAAATATATCGATATCATCGATATATATATATATATATATATATATATATATATATATATATATATATATATCATGCCCCCCAAAGATATTGAGATTTAAGCCAACTTGGAGCGAACGCTTGACATGCGTCCTGTACTGTCACCATGCGATGGAATTCAATGGCCACTTGGAAATTGGGGAGCAGCGCACGCAGGCTAAGCCAAACTGCTGACCCGCGGTGGTTTGGGTTGGAGACAAAGCAAAGTCAACGTGTTGTAATCACCTGACTCTCATAATAGCGCATCCCAAGGTAATTGGAAGCAACCAATTTCAGTTCCCGCAGTTCTCCACGACGGAACGGCCTCAGCCACGTCGCGTCGCTTCCGGTCGCTTGGGAGGTAATTATAACCATCATTCGTATGGTGATTGCATCGTGGCATGCTTTCCGCTTCCACATCCGCCTCCGATCGCAAGCGATGAATAAGTCATCGCCCTGTCGCGCTCCTGCTTCTAGGGCGACATAATGACGTGAGTAGCTGCCCGGCAAGCTTATCCTGCCGTCATCGGCGTTCTCATGCTGCCCCTGCAGCGTGCTGTCTAAAACTCTTATCTGTCACGTGGAAGGAGGTCGAACTCATGGATAAGAACGCGAAACTGCCGTTGAGCGGCTGTCGAGCCAAATGGGCACTTGCACGCCTGTGTATCGTATGCATATCGCGAAGCCAAATCGATCTGCATACCGATTGATCGCGAAGCCAAATTGATCTGAAACGAATGCACTTCGACTATAAAACTTCTACTCTGTCAACTCTCACCTTTCCATCTGTCTTCATCTCATTCTCTCTCTCTCTCTCTCTCAGAAGATAGATAGACAGTATCTAGCTAGAAAGAAAAATAGATAGAGCGATATATTTGTAGAGAGAGAGAGAGAGAGAGAGAGAGAGAGAGAGAGAGAGAGAGAGAGAGAGACAGACGGACGGACGGACACATGCACTTGCTCGGAAAACACATAATGCGAACCACGGGTGCTGTACAAACGTATTTGGTGGCGTTCACCGAATTCTCATGGCGCTGACTCTCTCTGTCCCGACAAACGCTGGTGAGCAGCCCACCATCCTCCCTCGCTTTTAGAGAGAACGAGTCCGGCAACTGCCTGCGACGGCGTCGAAACGAAGCTGAAGACGAAGAAAAACACCTGCGTGTGCATCGCCCTACTCTTAGATAGCTAGCCGGGACAATGGGGCAAGAGCCATTGCTGTAAGGAATTAATAGCGTCACTCGGCCACCGGATGAGCAAACCCGTTCAGCTCGAATGCCGTAAAGGTTCCAGACGATTCCTTTTGGACAGAGCTGTGGCCGAGGTTGACAGTCCAATGGACATCAATCAGCCACTCTTGCGGACAGCTGACCACTCGGACAGCTGACCTGACCACAGCGGACAGCTGACCAATTCTACAGGCCGAATCACCACAGCCGGTCCAAGAGCTTCCTGGCTCGCGCTTAAGCTTAAGTCCTTTCTCACCGCACTGCTGCACCTCTCTGGCTCACTGCTCGAGGACAGATGTTTTTTCCTCCGAGCAGTTCTTGTGCTCCCTAAAATTGAGCCAGGCTGGTGCTGTGCTACATCTCTCTCTCTCTCTCTCTCTCTCTCTCTCTCTCTCTCTCTCTCTCTCTCTCTCTCTCTCTCTCTCTCTCTCTCTCTCTCTCTCTCTCTCTCTCTCTCTCTCTCTCTCTCTCTCTCTCTCACTCACTCCTGTTATGGCTCGCCTATACAGAACCACAAGTATCGGCAGTGACGCAAGCGGAAGAGGAAATTCGCGAGTCCCGTCGAGTTGTGTTTAACCAGCGACCCAAAAGAACTCGGCCACCGAAGAGCGGAAGCGGAAGCCCACGATTGCGTTCGCGACACAGCGAGAAATGCCAACAGCGAGCGCCGGGCGAAACCGAGCCGGCCGACTGTTTACGCTTCCGTCTGTTTACGCCGGCGTTCGCGGGCGTCGCGTCAGCGTCTGCTGCCGTGCAGTGAGTAGAATTGAGACGCCGGCTAAGGAGCGCTCGTTGCAGAGTCGCCACGCAGTTCGCGCTTGCTCGCCTCATGCCTCGCTCATGAATGAACTCTTGCGGCGGCGGAATGGGCCGAAAGTAAACGTAAAAGCTGCCGGATTACGGAGCCGTTTACTTTGCTCGCGTTCAGAGGTGCAGCCACGATTTGCTACCGGAGGAAGCGAAACCCGCAAGTTACTTAAAATTACAGCGTATAATAATAATAATAATAGTTATTATATATTATAGTATAATCACTATTGAACGCGCTCTTGGCGGTAGCTCATCGACTGGAGGAATTTAAGAAGAAGCTAACATTTATTTATTTATTATATAATATAAGACTCATTTGTTTAAAAAATAAGCTAAAAACCAACCTAATTGTCACAGAATTTAGCGGGTCCATGCGATTCGTCCTCCGCGTGCTTATGCGTGCTGTCACCGTGCACACGTGCCACCTGCCATACTTGCATGCTGTGGCCATACTTGCCATACTTGCATGCTGACCTTGTGCATGTCACCTCTAACCATGTTATGCTTTTTGACATTGAGCACGCTACCACTTACCATTCGATCATGCTTTCAATGAAGCAAATGTCGAGTGCCTAGAAAGAGATTGAGTTCTCTGTGGGTGCGATGCAAGTGTATTGTTATTATTATTACGCTATAATTACGTCGTTAGTGGCGGTGGCGACTAAACCCGATGCGAAATGCATCGGAATGGCGTCGTTGTCGTACCCGTCTGTGAGAGGGTGCCTATGCCTATGCCAGTGGCCGAACTTCTTAGTTAAACTCAGGCACTGTGGAATGTGCGACGGCAGAAGGGGCATCGCAGAATCTGATGACCTCTTCACCCCTGGGCAGACAAGGGAGGTCACGCAGGTCACTGGGAGGTCGCGCAGAACCGCTATGAGGCGACGGCGCACTAAAGGTATGCATACCAACGGGATACGCTTTGTTTTTGCGCTGGCAATAAATATTTTGCACATGCTGCGCATCAATTTAGTAGAAGCCCGGTGTCGCGTAGGAACCGTTCTTCTTACCCGAAGGAATTTACAGCCACCGCAATATTGTCGACAATTTTGACGTCGAGGATTTTCGTGATGCTGAGTGCATTCGGCTTGTCCACCGTGTGGACGCCTGTGGACGAAACCCGGTCGTCAAGGTAAAAGGTGATTATTCACTAGATGACCGCATCAGCTCCACGGGCAAGTAAGTATGCCATCTTTCGCCGATGTCACATTGCAAAAATTCGGGCTCGCGTAGCTGCGGATACCGATGCCAGTTGCTGGTCCGTGCTTCCACTTCCGCGACATCCGGCTCGACTTCTGCAACTCGCGGCTCGTACGTCCAGCTGCCTGCGGCAATGGACTTTTACACTTGGCTTGCAACTCTGCGGCTAAAAAAATGTACGGCAAAAAAAGGAGCTAAAAAGCTACGGCTCGACATAACTTCGTCAATGTCGCATCTGCAGATAACCTCGCTTCTCGCCGAACCGCAATGGCTGCCCATCAAGCGGCCAAAGAGAGGCGGCTACATAGTGTATGCTATTTTTAAATAATAATATAAATAGTGCGCACAATATAAATACTAATAATAATAATACAATAATAAATATAATAATAATAATAATAATAATATTATATATAGCCGTCCTTGAGGTAAGAGGAGTCGTCGGGAGAACACAACGCGCTCGGCTTCGGCGAAGACCGACGCCAGAGCGGATGTTGTTCGGGCATCGATTGCCAATTTGCAGCAAATGTAAAGCGCCTAGAAAAAGATTAAGTTCTCTGAGGGCGCTTTATCAAGTGCATTATTATTATTAATATTATTATTATTACTATAACTGCCTCGCTCGCTACGTTGCCGCAAAGAAAGGCGACGGCGGAAGGGCGTAAGGGAAAAGGAAGGCTCGCCGTAGCGTGCTTTCCGACGCCCGACGAACGACTAGGCGCGCCGCCGCGCGAGCGGTCGACCGCGCTCGGCGAGAGACCGACAGGCGCTTGGCGCTGCCATCCATTCGTAACCGCAGGCGACGATCGATTGCGACCGCGGAGCCACCACGATCATTCTTTCGGCAGAAAGCCGCACGCGGTCGGTCGGCCTGCGGTTTCCCTCGGGCGAAAGAAATCATAAAAGAAACCACCCATAGAATATAACCGGCAGGCCGGCCGCCGCCGCCGCCCGCTCGGTACGAGACCGCGGATGCACGGCTGAATTCGGAGACAGACGTAAATCGCACTCAAAAGATCAAATGGCCGCTTCCGTCCGGCGGTTCCGCTTCCTCGGGCCGCGTTCGATGGTTCCTCAGGCCGCTTCCGGTGTCAGCGAGAGCCACCCACTGCAAGTCAGTGCGTGCGTAGAGCGGCGTGCAATAATGATAATAATAATAATTCACTTGATAAGGCAATGGCGCTCGTGCTGCAGCTAGCTACTCGGACGTCGTGCATTTGCATTGAAAAGCCAAGATCTCACTATCATTTCGAGAGAACTTCGAGGGACGAAGGAAGGAAGAAAGGAACCGCTCGACATTTAATCCTGGCTCCCAATTCAGGCAGCGAATCGACTTCAAGGTTCAAGGTCACTCACTTTTAGGTCATTCTCTGGCTCCAGACTACTTATCGGAACTGCTCTTCCACGAGGCGAAGAATCGTATCGTATCGTATCGTATCGTATCGTATCGTAAGAATCGTAAGAATCGTATCGTAAGAATCGTATCGCTGTTCCTCTTCTGACTCGAATCGTGTAGCCACACCTTGTGCGAACCTCAAAACCGTTGGAAACCGTGTCTTTAGTTCGTATGCTTACAAAGCCTGGAACTCACAACCAACGCACGTCACAACGTTCCCTCTGACATGACAAAGCTAAAAACAAAGAAGCTTAAAACGCACTTGTTTATTACAGCAGCATTTGATGATTTCTTTGCGATTCGTTCTTTGTGTACATGCACTTGCTGTCACTATGCCTGCTGCGTGCAAATGTTACCACCGATCATTTGGTAATGCTTTCTATACAGCATCTGTAAAGTGCCTAGAAAGAGATTCAGTTCTTTAAGGTAGCATTAATACAAATATAAATACAAATGTATTATTATTATTCTTATTAATCACTAGGCAGTGCCTCGCATATTTTGGGTAGGATGTTGCGATGCAATATAACTGCGATTCTCTAGTGACGACCATTGCAAGAGAAAAATCAACAACTTGAAGGGGACTGAGCTTATGCATGCTGACGATGTGCATGCTGCCACTAACCGAACTTGCATGCTGACCCTGTGCATGTCACCCCTAACCATGTTATTCATGTTGTTTATCAAGCATGATACAACTCACCATTTAATTGATTGCATTTCCCTTTGCAGCAAATGTAAAGCACCTAGAAAGAGATTGAGTTCTCTGGGGGCACTTTATCAAGTGTATTATTATTACTATTGGCCTTGGCCTTGAATAGCCTTGGCCTTGAAATGACGGCGAGCATAAGCATCCAGATTATGACTGATGATCATCATTTGAAGTTTAGGAATAGTAATGGTCAGGGACCAAATATGCGATAACATTGGTCTGCATGGTATGAGCTGTCTGGCATTTGTTACTAATTTTCCAAATATACATCACAATTGATGACTTATGGCGCATTTATTTTTCTTTGGCACGACAGGTTTTAATTTGGTAGAATTTGGTAGTTTGTGTTCATCAAAGATCGGGAGCACTTTGCGTTACATATTAAAATATATCATGAAATTGGCTTTCGTGAGGTTTACTTGTTACAATCATGTAATGACATACATGTTGTGTGTAATTTTTTGCAGAACAGCCATTTTTTTGGTTAAAATACAGTTGTTTGTGCAAGTAGTTGTTTAAATCGACGGATACTTTTTATTCAAAATGCCAAGGGAGTGTAAGAATTCGTCGCATATATTCCGCTAAATCTGCAGGAAGTTCTCGACAAAGCAGCAGTAGCTACCGATTACTACAGTGAGCAAACAGTTCTATCATGCCTATTTCGGATGCAAACCGGAAGATCAGGATAAGACGCGGGCACCGCATTCAGTGTCTGAGCCATGTGTAGAAAAACTGAGAAAATAGCTTAAAGGTCGAAGCAAATGCATTCTATTTGGAGTACCGATGATTCGGAGATAACAAACTGATCATGCTTCGGATTGTTATTTCTGCACCACTCATGTGGAGGGCTTCAGCAAGAAGAACGAGCATAACATTAAATATCCAAATCTACCATCACCGATGAGATCTGCACCGCGCGGCAATGAGGTAGGAGTTCCTTTTCCACCTATTGAACTTGATGATATCTTGACTGACGATGATTCGAGTTCATCTGAAAGTGACGTTGATGACAGCTATGATGCTTTTGATGTTCCAGTGCCTCAACTAATCTCACAATCTGATCTTGATGACTGAGGAAGAGATGTTGACATACCCAAATATTCGGCTGCACTCCTCGCTTCTAGATTTATCGGAGAGAAATTTTCTCGCGCTGGGCACTACGTTTTCGTGGTATAGACGAAGTGAAAAAAAGTTTCTTCCGTACTTTTTGACGAGGGATTCGCAAGTCGATTGCAGCTACGTCGAAGGTCTAGTGGAACCAAATGGAAAAGTGCCACGATCCAACTGAACGTAGACTCTTCCTTAATTCATCGGACAGCAGTTTAAAGGGAGTCCGACTTCACATTGGAAGCGAGCTTACCTCCTTGCCGGTCGCATATTCTGCACAGATGAACGAGACTCACACGGAAACATGAAAGTACTTCTCAGCGGAATCAATTATGATCAATGCCGGTGGCAGATTTGCGGCTATTCAAAGGTCACTGCCCTTCTGCTCGGACTTCAAGATGGCTACACGAAAATGTCTGCGCTTTTTCTATGTGTCTCTGGGGCACGCTGGTTCTCTTCGATTACCGAAAGAAAGAAGACTGGCCACAGCGAGCCCATTTTGCGCCTTCAAGTGACAACGTCCGAGAGTTGTGCTCTCTTACCAACGTCCTGCCGGCAGCAAGAAAGTGCTACCTTCTTATTTGCAAGTAAAGCTCGGACTAATTAAAAACAACGCTAAAGCTCTTACCCGAGACGGGTGATACCTTTAAGTACTTACAAGAAAAGTTTCTTCAAATTAGCGAGGCTCACGGGTGCAACCTGGCATTTCTGTTGTTCCATAGATGAGAGAATTGTTCAAAGACACACAGTTTATATAGAAAATAGAAATATGACTTGGTTAGAGTTGCAGGCATGAAATAGATTACAAATCTGTGGCAGAGAGCTCTCTTGGCCATCGCAAGTCGGCTGACTATGTGCGAATCGCTGAGAGCGCGAGTCAGCGCTACGTGTTACTTGGCAGCAGAGTGATACATCTCAGATACATTTTCTAAAGTCTCGCCTATTATACCACTATGTATATATATATATATATATATATATATATAATATCATGTTACTATATATACTACTAAATATACTATATACATACTATATATACTTATTATACTACTATATATATACTAGATACTATATATATATATATATATATATATATTATATATACTATATATATATATACTAGATACTATATATATATATTATATATACTATATATATATATATATATATATACTATATATATATATAGTATATATATATATATATATATATATATATATATATATATACTATATATATATATATATATATATATATATATATACTATTATACTACTATATGACTATTTGCCATCAAATACGTAGAAGCATTCAGCGAGAAACAGGGTGAGAGGTTCCATCAGAACGTACGCGAAACGAAGCGTACACAAGCCGCTGGAGTTTTAACGCGATGGCCGATTACTGCTGGAGCGAGAAACGCCGCAATCCAGCTGCTGAGCCTAGGGGACAGTCGAAAAAGAGGCCTCTTTGAAGCATTTGACTAATTAAAGGAATGCGCATGCGTATTTTCATTAAACGATTACAAAGACGTTATGCACGGCCCGTGAAAGTAGTGCGAAATAAAAAGGCAAATTGTTCAAAATTCTGACGTGCTGGGTTATCACGAATCGCACTTTCTGTAAGAGCGTCCCGATACTCACTCGAATCCCTACGCGCGATTAAAAAGAAAGGAAAGGACAGCGAGCTTTCATTCTCTGGCCACAGATTATAAGCTACGGCCGAGGCCGCAGAAGAGCCGACGCCTCGAGACAGGCGGGCGGCGGTGCTTCCGGAGTTGGCCCTAGGCATATGAGCCGATTCAAGCTGTAGGCCACCCGAGCCCTTTGGTGTACGTCATGGCCGCGGTCGAACGCCCGTAATGCTCCGCTGCTGCAGTCAAATAGAATCGTCTATGGTGGCCGTGGATACGGACTATCGATGCTAAGGTACGGATGCTTACCATCGCTGCCGTGTGTGCCGCTACCGTCGTCGTACCGGCGTGCATTGTTGCTGCCCCTACAAGACAAGTCGCAAGCCGTGCTACAAGGTTCCAGCAATCGCCAGTATTCGTCGCGCGCGTCGGCTGAGACTAGCGCCGCTACGAGCGCTGCGTTTGCGGCCCGCCAGCACTGGTCGGACGCGGAAGTCACACAGCGAGCGTGTGTAACAGACTCGTGTGCGCCACTCGTCAGGGTTGACCGTCATTCTATGGACTCGGCTACGACCCAGGGTAGCAGGAAGGTGGCCATGCAACGGTTAGACGACGAATCAAAGTGCGATTCCCTCTTGAGCTGTTTCACCGGGCGTGCATTTTTTCCTTCAACCGCCGAGAGCTGGCGGATGAAGGCCCCGCTCTGAGCTGCAGTTCCGTCTCGGTTGCGTGGCACGGCCAGCGCTTTTAGAGCTCGAGCTGCACTGATATCCATCAAAATTCTTGTAAAAATTATCTCCCTCTTCTCGTGCGCGACCGAACGTTGCCGGCTGACAAATTGCAGAGCCAGGTAAATCCGTTCTGGCAAGTCGGCGGGCGACGTTTACCACCGCGACACCCCCTCCGAGTGGCTCCGCTGTGTATCGACCGGCGACGTCCGCTCTCTCTCTCATCTCCTATCTCGCGAGGTGTTTTTTTACAATCGGGGCGTGGCGGCTACCGCGCCTGGGCACAACCAGGCCGCAAACTTACGCCGCTCGCAAAGGGGCCAGTCTCAGCCTACGCGCGATGAACGCCAGCGGAAGCTCCCAGCTGTACATCGGGATTAATGGCGTAAGGGTGTAGCGTCGACGCACGCAGATATGCCGACAATTGCGCTATACGGCAGCTATGAAGTGCGCTCATACCACAGCGCGCGATAAATCCGCAGCACAGATAAGTCTATTTTTGTCAGCGGCGAAGAGCTGCGGATTTTCAACAGCGGCCAATTCGACAGCGGCCTATTTGACAGCGGCGGAGGGTTACAGGCGTTCGAAGGCGGCCATGGCTGTGGGCGACAACTCGAGCGCGCGACCCGGAGCTCAAGCTCAAATCAACTCAACTACTGGAGAACCAACTCCTGGAGCACGGCACCCCGCCCATGTCGTGATTTCGGCTTTCATCTGTGGCCTGACCAAAGATGATTGCAAAATAGGCTCCTTGCCGTTATAATTCAGGCGTCACGAATGACGAATGTCAGTCGGACTCGGGCCGATTTAGCGCGCCTCCGCGTCGCTATCACCCCTTAATTAATAACTATGCTCACGTGACAGCAGCACGCGTGACAGCGCACTGACTGACTGGTGCCACCGTGTTCCGCTCAGTCTAGGACAGCTATTGCAACGCGACTCGCTTGCAACGGGACTCTGGTACGAGTGTAGCAGACGCAACGGAAGTCGCGGACGATGCGCGCCGACCGTCGTCCGGCGAATGCCGCCTTTGACTGCTCAGCTGGAATTGGCCGCGAGCGGAAAATGCCGTAATTCTAGACGCACGCTCTTTGAAATCGCAACGGTGCGGTCGCTGGTGGGGTGGCTGCTGCCACCCTCCCACATCCCACCCCGTAGCCCACCGCTGGCGGCAGCCCCGCCCCGCCCCCCAGCGCAGTTGCCGCCCCACGGAAGTAAACACAAATTGACCCGCCATGGCGCCTGCGGTGCGTCCCTTGTTGACGTAGCTGGCTGGCGTTTTACTGCAGTGGGCGTGCAAAGGCTGCTGCTCGCTCGAGCCGCAGATGTGAAAGGTGCCGTCCAAAAAGCGCAGCGCCCAAAGAGTGAGCTCTCGAGAGTTCTCGCCCGGTGCACGAGGTTCGTCCGCTGCTCGCCGGGTCGCGGTAGAGAACCGCCGAACCGTTCGCTCTCGTCAGGCCGCCCGCCAGCGCCGCTGCTGCCCGCCCGTTGTCGCCCCAGTTCGATTCGCACTCGCGTCCCAGGGATTGCGACGGCCTTGCGCGCCGCAATCGCTGTCGCGGCGTTACTCGTCGACTGCCGCCGCCGCCGCCCCTGCCTGACTGCCTGTGCGCCGGTCAGCAACAGCGTCGCCCCGTCTCTACCCACTTCCGCTCAGCTCCGCCGCCGCCGCCGCGCTGGCAGACCGCTAGCGAGACTGGTCGGCGCGCGACGGTGCGGCACGTGACGGGAGGGGGTTGGTTGCCTCGCTGCGAGCGTCGGTTCGGCTGCGGTGACACTCGGCACGCTGTCCGCCGGCCTTCTGCCCACGCTCGTCGGCCGCTGCTCGGTGTGCGATCAGGCGTTGGCTGGCCCCCCACCGTACCCTGCCCAGCTCCCGTATGGAAGGCGGCGCCTTTCGGTGCAGCAAGATTCGCCACCCTTTTGTTTTACGCGCACGAGCGTCAAAACCTTTGGAGATCGTGCCGTTAGTGCGTATGGTCCCAACTGACTGACGTCGCACGACATAAGTGCCGACTTGACGGCATTTAGGAAGGAGCTCAGGACGCTCATGTTTGTCACAGCGTCACATGTCACAGTGTTTAGTGGGTCCAGGCGATTCCGTCCTTTGCTCTGAGCTTATGCCTGCTGCCACCTGCTGCCGCATTTGCATGCTGACCCCCTGTGCACGTCGCCTCTAGCCGTGTTATGCTTATTGACATTGTGCAGGCTACTGCTGACCATTCGATCGTGCTTTCATTACAGCATATGTAGAGGACCTAGAAAAATATGTGAGTTCTCTGAGGCTGCTATGCGAATGTGTGCGGTTGTTAATATTACGAGAAGCCGTAACGAGTGCACGACCGCCACTTTAGAAGGCATCGAGAATGCGCTGTCGTCTCCGCTCGCTCCGCCATTGGTTGCAAGCTGCCGTCGGCCAAGCCAAACCGTGACCCGAGCACGTGGCCGCTAGCCTTCGGCGACCTTCGTTGGCTAGATGCTACGTGGGGCACAGACTACTTTTCTCCACTAGGGCTGCTCTTCCATAGTGGCGGCGGCTGCAGGCAGGGCGGGTCGTATGTCGTCGCACGGGCCTAGGCCGCAGTATTGCGCCAACTGTTCCCCTGTACTTGAGTGTTTCGCCGAATTACCTTTGACATCGACGCTCGGAAATATTCAGCCGTC
This sequence comes from Cristatella mucedo, assembly GCA_009760855.2. Lineage (NCBI taxonomy): Eukaryota > Metazoa > Bryozoa > Phylactolaemata > Cristatellidae > Cristatella > Cristatella mucedo. Next base: position 1,532,128 of record WPIO01000088.1, read on the forward strand.
CTGCTTCGTTAAAGCGTTGTAGCTCTGCAGTCAGAATGCCAGGAAAGAAAGATCTCTACGTCGGGAAGTCGCTGGGAGACCTAAACAAGCAGGCAGAGCTGCCAGCCGACATCGGCAAGAAAGGACCGACTGTGTGAGTGCACGCACGCCTGTGCGCACGACTTCACATTGCCCGCGCATCAGACTCGCCTCTGCGACCGTCTGACTCTGCACAGTGCTCGTGCCGTGCCATGCCACCAGTACCACGCCTCTGCAAGCGAATGCGAGTGCGTGCGCACGCAGGCTTGCGTTCGTTCGGGCACGACTGCACGGCATGCGTGCACACGCACACGAGCGTGCATGCACACGGGAAGCTAGCCTTGTGCGCTGCCCG
>WPIO01000088.1:1537500-1595000 GCA_009760855.2 Cristatella mucedo
TGCGATCTCCTGCCGATTACAACGAATCGCACATTCGTCACCAGTCCTGCCTGAACGTGCCCTCGGAGGCCGTGCCGCTCGGGTGAGCTGGGATCCGGCTGGAGATCCCTCTCCGCTGTTGCCCACCTCGCGATCGGTGCCCGCGTGCGACTCGCTCGAGGCCGCTCTCGTCGGCTCGCGAAGCGAAGCTGACGATTCGCGGCGGCGGCGACGAGGTGACCTGGTGGCGACGAGGTGACCGGCGAGGTGACCTGTGGCTGTGCACGCTGCCTGAGAATGGTTGAACGACGTTTCTTCGCTAGCGAAATGCAGTGTTGAGGCAGAGGGCATGCAGAGAACGACTGTGCTATCTATGTATCTACGAGGACTCGGAGGTGACTTTCGAAGATTCGGCTTGAAGTTAAAAAAATGCTCCGTAAATTTCTTTTATTTCCACGTCACACCTCGAGGGGCGGTTCAGTCATTTTGGATGGGATTTCGTTGCCACCGTACCGTCAGTTGCAAGGCAACTCGAGGCAACGCGAGTGCGTGCCACCTTCGTGCTCAAAGGAATTCGTTCGTGTTATTCGGCACGTGCTGGTGTATATGTGTGTGCGCGCGTGTATGTGTGTTTATGAGTGTGTTTGTGAGTGTATGTGTGTGAGTTTGTGCGAGTGTGATCCGTGTTTATCTGTCGAAGCCCTAGTTTTGCTGCTGAATCGCAACCCTCAGAGTTAGCGCAGGCCCATCTCTAAAGTTGCACGGCCGTCTGCTTTGCATGGTGCTTCTGCAGCGGGCAGTGCGGGCAGTGTTGACAGACAGCACGCCGCGCCGTGTGCAGCGAGCTGTCTGTCGTCTCTCTGGCTGCGTCGTCGTCGTCATTGCCGACTGTCGCGTGCAGGTGCACGGTGCAGAAGATCGAGCCGGCTCTGCCCGCCGACAGCCTGCCCCTGTGGCAGACACGCGGCGGCTGCGGGCACATCGTGCTGCTCGACGCGGGCAGCGCCGGGCCGGCGGCATGCCTCGCTGTCCAGTCGCCGCTCACCAGCCTGAAGAACGCCATCTTCAAGTACGACCAGAAGGTCGTCGTGCAGAGCGAACCGCTCGTGCTCGACGGCGGCTACGCTCAATGGCTCCGCTTCTATCCGCAGCACACCACCAACGCCACAGCGGCCTCAGCGGCGGCGGCGCGCTCGTCTGCTGCGAGCGCGTTCCGTCCTAAACCCGGTGAGCACGGGCACGTGACGCGCCTCCCCCCCCCCGTGCCGCTTGTGCCGTGGTTGTGTCTAGTGCACGGCTTGTGCCGTGGTTGTGTCTAGTGCACGTGGGGTGCATGCATGTCGTAAGTGTTGTGCGTCTGTGTGTGTGTGCGTGTAGCATACGTGTGTGCTGGCTCTGATCTGTCCGTCACTGCCAGCTGAGCAGCTCGTGACGCGAGCATCTTACCGTTTTGCAGTGACCATCGAGTACCCAGACTTGGATGACGGGCCGCCGCCGCGTTCCATTGGCAGCAGCGGGGGCGGCGGCGGCAGAGGTGGCGACGAGCCGACTGCTAATGAAAGCGGCGATTCGCTACAGCGACCGACGCCGACGGTGCCCATTTTTGACCGCAGCAAGAAGCCCGTGGCAGTGCCGCGCGGCCCGGCCTCAGCAGCAGCCTCCGCTCCGGCTCCTGCCGCGGTCGTAGATGGATTCGCTGCAGGCCTCGCCTCACCGACAGCTGCCGCCTCCGCGGCGAGCGTACGGCCGCCGCAGGGCGCGCAGCTTCCTCCGGCTGCTGCTGCTGCTGCTGCCGCCGCCGGAGTTCAGGCTCCGCCAGCGACTGCGACTTTGGGACCGACGCCGTCGTTCGACCGTGGCAACAAGCCCAAGCCGTCGCCGGACGGACCCGGCGCCTCAGGCGGGGCCGCGCCCGGCCGCGGCAGCGGTGGCGTCGTGACGAGCCAGCTACCGCCGGCAGCTGAAGCGTTAGACTACCGAGCCAGGCAGAAGACTAAGCAGGGCAGCGTCGAGCCGGCACCGCTGGCGGCCATTGACCGGTATGAATTGGCCTCTTCCGCTGTCCCTCGCTTCCGCTGTCCCTCACTTCCACTGTCCCTCGCTGCCCCGGTACCTTGTCGGGGCAGCTGCTGGCATCCATGCGACCCACGAGTCGTTCCTCGGGGGTGGTGGGGGTGGGGAGGGGTGCGGCAGCAGTGGCGGCGGCAGTGCTCTCTCTGCTGCCTCATGCCGCCTCGAGGCTCGAGGCCTGTGCCTCGCTTTCGTCGGCTCGGCTGTCGCTAGGCTTATTAGTTGACCACTGCGAGTCGGAGCTGGTGAAGCGGTTGCCGGGAAAGGTTTTAACGACGGAGGATGGACACACATCGTCTCTCTGTCGGAAGTCAGAGTTCGCAGCTGAAATCGGGTTGGGTCGGTCTCCTTATTGGAGGTGGCCGTGATTGCACGAGTTGGCCGTAGTGGTGGCTTGCTGTGGTAGCGCTTGCGTTCAGTCCCTCTTTTTGAGGTTTCGCCGGATTTTCGGCGATCACGTTCAGAAGACAGCTGCTCCGGCAGCGGCAGCAGCCCTGTTGCGTGCCTCATCATCCTCTGCCGCTGAAGCGACGATGGCCGGCTGGTCACCTTGCGCAGTGGCCGTGCCCCGGGATCACGTGACCAACAATCACGTGGCCATTCCTCTCTTGAGGCTTCTCTTTGTCCAGTGCTGTAGCTTCGGTTCAGGCAACTTGACTGGAAGCAAATGAGGAATTATGCCACCATTGATCTCACAGCCCTGCTTACGGGCAGTCGACCTGTGGTTGTCACACAGCTGCTGCAGCAGTGTCGGCCCGATTTCGTACTCCCTTCGTCCAAGTCGAGGAGAAAGTAGCTATCTCAGCTCTCGTTTGTTAATGGGCACTCAGTTTAACTCTGCCATGCCCCCCCCCCCGTACGTTTTCGCAATCCTAGCTCGACGATTCTGCGGATTGAAGCTCCGTCGAGTCCAGTCACGTGTCGAGTCCAGTCACGTGTCGAGTCCAGTCACGTGTCGAGTCCAGTCACGTGTCGAGTCCAGTCACGTGTCGAGTCCAGTCACCTGTCGAGTCCAGTCACGTGCCGAGTCCAGTCACGTGCCGAGTCCAGTCACGTGTCGAGTCCAGTCACGTGTCGAGTCCAGTCACCTGTCGAGTCCAGTTACGTGTGCCGAGTCCAGTCACCGGTCGAGTCCAGTCACCTGTCGAGTCCAGTCACTTGTCGAGTCCAGTCACGTGTGCCGAGCCACCCCTAGCGCTCTGTCGCTGCTATTTGCTATTTGCTTATTTATTTATTCATATTATTTGCTATTTGTGGCATCATCGAACGTTCTCGATGCCTTTGCTCACCGTTTCCTTCTCGGGTTCTCGTCTCGCTCGACTAGAGCGCCCCCTTCTGGTGACCGCAAGCTGGCCTCAGCAAGCTGCCTTGCTTTCAGTGCAGGCGTTGATGTGTCGGTCGTTAGCTGGCCGTGCAGCAGCCCAACGATGGCTTGGCCAGTGGTGAATGGTAGCTTTGGCAGCAGGACTTCATCTCCGCGTGATTGTCTTAAGAGAAAAGTAAAAGCTGACTTATTCAACAGCCTCATTTATATACAGCCGCATTTATGTGGCGCCAAAAGAGCCAGCCGTTCTCTAACGAATATCCGGTCCCATTTGAGGCAGGCGCTAAAGATTTGCCCACTGCAGGACTCAAACCCAAACCTCGTAAAAAAACTCAAATCCTTTGGAGACCATGCATTTAGTTAGTATGCTCCCAAAGCCTGGAACTCACTCCCGACTTGCGTCACAACCTCCCCTGACTTGACTACATTTAAAAAGAACTTAAAAATCGCATCTATTCAGGACAGCATTTAGTAGGTCCCCGGGATTCGCCTTTCATGTCCTCATGCATGCTGACACTGTGCATGCTGCCACTAACCACACCTGCGTGCTGACCCTGTGCATGTCACCACTAACCATGTTATTCTTGTTGTTTATTGAGCATGCTACCACTCGATCGTGCTTCCTTTTCAGCAATTGTAAAGCGCCCTAGAAAGAGATTGAGCTCTCTGAGGGCGCTATATCAAGCGTATTATTATTATTATTAAGAAGCTGAAGGTCGCAAAGCGCACGAAGCGCAAAGCGGCGGCTAAGACACCTGGCGCCCCGCCCTGCCCAACCCCCCCCCCCAGGTCAAAGCCACCACCACCACCACGATCGGGGTAGTGGCTTGAATGCTGCGTGCGTTCGGCGGACGCCCAGCCGCGTGGCCCTGCGAGCGCTGTGCCCGCTCGCCTGCGCTTGCGTGCCACGCGAGCGACGGCCGCACGTGACAGCGGGTGCGGTCTGCTCACGCTTGCTCTCGCTTGCGCGGTCAGCCTGCAGGACGAGGAGGCCAGCCTGGAGCGCTTGCTGCAGCGCAAGGCGCAGGAGTCGCAGGCCGTTGCCGGCCTGCTGCGCAAGACGCGGCAGCTGGACGCCGAGAAGCTTCGACTCGAGGAGGAGGTGGCGGCCCGCCGGCGCCAGCTCTTGCAGGAGTTCGACAGGTTGGCGACCCGCTTCGCGCACGTGTGCCAGCACGTGCCAGCTCGGCGCTCCGTCGCCGCTGGCCGAGGGCGCGCCGCCCGCTAACGCTGCAGCAGTGGCGGCAGCTGCCGCAGCTGAGGGGGCCCCTCGACGCGATGCGGCAGCAGCAGATCGACCCGGCAGTGTCGGTCGGTCATTGACGTCGTGTCGTCATCGCGTCGTAGTGACGCGGCTTCCGCTGCCAAGGACGACGCCGAGGACGAGCGGGAGGAGGACGAGTGGGCGAGGCGCACGGAGGCGAAGCGGGCGCTGCGCGCTGCCGAGGAGCGCCTCCACGCGACCGAGGCGCAGGCCAGAGAGGCTGCTGCGGCTTCGGCAGCGGCGGCGGCTTCGGCGACGTCGACTCTGCCAGAGGAGCCGGCGCAGAGCGGGCCAGGCACAGGCACAGCCGGACAGGTAAGTCGGCAGCGGCTGCCAGCGGGAATTCGCAGGGCACGATTGGACGACTGAGAGAACTTGCGAGAACTTGCGAGAACGCGCTGGACGATGGCGGTGCTGCTGCTGCTGCCAACGTCGTCGCGAGTCGGAAGCGAGAGAGAGAGAGAGAGACACACACACAGAGCGAGTCGCTTCTTTTTCATTTTTTTTCGTGCCCTCAGCCAACCTCGTCGCCAGGCAGAGACGTTGCCAGGGAAGACGCAGCCGCCGAAGCAGGTCAGACGCAGACGACGCAGGAGGTGGGAAGCCGGGAAGTGGCTGCGGCCGACGTTCGAAGGGCTGCCAACGCCACCACCGCCGCCGAGCGCGAGGCCAGGCCTCCATCAGAGCCGAGGCAGACGAGCGAGAGCGGAGCAGAGGTGGAGCAGAGCAGAGCCCGAGCGGCAGCAGAGAGAGCTCGCGCCAAGGAGGAGGAGGAGAAGCAGCAGCAGCAGCAGCAGCGCAACAGCGCCGCAGCCGCAGCAGCGGCGGCAGCGGAGAGAGCGGCAGCGGAGCAACGGACCCGCGCTGCCGCAGCCGCTGAGAGCGAGCGACGTCTGGCCGCCGAAAAGGCTCGGGCAGACGAGGAGAAAGCAGCGCGCGTGGCTGCGGCGGCAGCCGAACGAGCAGCGGCCGAGGAGAGCACGCTCCGCCTGGCTGCAGAGCGTGCTCGCTTGGCGGCGGAGCAAGCGCAGGTGGAAGAGCGCTCTCGCCTGGCTGCAGCGGCTGCCGAGGCGCAGGCTCGAGCGACAGCAGAGCGAGCGCGAGCCGAAGAGAAGGCTCGTGTGGCTGCGGCAGCGGAGGAGGAGGAGGAGTGGCGGCGGCGACGCAGCGAGGAGAAAGCGCTGGCAGCCCAGCAGCAGCAGCAGCGCGCCTCCGCCGCTGCCACCACCACCACCACAAGCCCTGTCGAGCAGACGGGGCTTCGAGAGCCGCCGTCGGCCATCGGCCGGCCGGATGTGCCGGCAACATCCGGTGGCGGCGGCGGCAGCGGCGGCGATGGCAGCGGCGGCGATGTCCGGCAGGAGGCGCTGAGCGACAGGTCGACGTCGTCGGTCTCCATGAAGCGCTCGCGCTCACAGCCAAACCTGGACCGCGTCGTCGGCAGCGGCACTGACGGCAGCACCGATGGCGCTCAGCCGCGCGTGGACCGAGCGCTGAAGCCGCCCGCCCTGACTCTGCCTCGCCCTCCGCCTCCGGAGCAGCCGGCGGCGCAGCAGCGTGCCGCCGTCGCTCTGCCTGTACGCTCGCGCTCCATCAAGGCCTTGACCGCCGAGCATCTGCGCCACTTCAACCCCGAGTACGGCCGTACGCCGGCCGGCCTGACGGGCCTGTACAACATGGGCAACACGTGCTACCTGAACTCGGTGCTCCAGTGCCTGAGCAGCACGGCGCCGGTCACAGCCTTCTTCACCAACGACGAGTATGCAAACTACATCAACGAGTGAGTGCTTGGGTTGTTCGCTTGCGCGATATGTGCGATCACAGGCAGGCAAATAGCAGAGAGCAAGAGAGAGAGCGAGAGGGGAGAGCGAGAGAGAGAGAGAGAGAGAGAGAGAGAGAGAGAGAGAGAGAGAGAGAGCAAGAGAGCGAGAGGGGAGAGAGAGAGCAAGAGAGCGAGAGGGGAGAGAGAGACAGAGAAAGAGGGAAACACAGAGAGAGCAAGAGGGAGGGAGAGAGACAGAGTGAGATAGAGAGAGAGAGACAGAGAGAGCAAGAGGGAGGGAGAGAGACAGAGTGAGATAGAGAGAGAGAGAGAGAGAGAGAGAGAGAGAGAGAGAGAGAGAGAGAGAGAGAGAGAGAGAGAGAGAGAGATAGAGAGAGAGAGAGAGAGAGAGAGGGAGAGAGACAGAGAGAGAGAGAGAGAGAGAGAGAGAGATAGAGAGAGAGGGAGAGAGAGAGAGAGAGAGAGAGAGAGAGAGAGAGAGAGAGAGAGAGAGAGAGAGAGAGAGAGAGAGAGAGAGAGAGAGAGAGAGAGAGAGAGAGAGAGAGAGAGAGAGAGAGAGAGAGAGCGGGAGAGAGAGAGCGAGAGAGAGAGAGAGAGAGAGAGAGAGAGAGAGAGAGAGAGAGAGAGAGATCAATAGAGCGAGAGTGGAGGAGAGAGAGAGAGAGAGAGGAGAGAGAGAAAGAGAAAGAGGAGACAGAGAGAGGAGACAAGAGGGAGGGAGAGAGACAGAGTGGAGAGAGAGAGAGAGACAGAGAGAGCAAGAGGGAGTGAGAGAGCCAGAGGTGTAGATAGAGAAGGAGGAGAGAAGAGAGATGAGAGATAGAGAGAGAGAGAGACTAGAGAGAGAGAGAGGAGAAGAGAGAGAAGAGAATAGGATACAGGGAGATAGATGGAGGAGGGAGGGAGAGAGAGATAGAGGGAGAGAGAGCAGAGAGAGACAGAGAGAGCCAAGAGAGTAGGGAGAGAGACGAGATTGACGGAGATAGAGAGGATAGGAGAGAGAGAGAGATGAAGGAAGAAGAGAGAGAGAGAGAGAGAGAGAGAGAGAGAGAGAGATAGAGAGAGAGAGACAGAGAAGAGAGATAAGAGGAGAGGAGAGAGAGGAGAGAGAGTAAGAGAGAAGAGAGAGAGACCGAAGGAGATAGAGGAGAGAGAGGAGGATCAGGATTGATTGAGAGAGAACAGGGAGGATAGAGAGGAGGAGAGCTGGGAGAGAGATGAGATAGGAGAGAGCAGATGAGGAGAGAGTAAGAGAGAGATGAGTTTGGTGAGAGATGGATGGATCAGAAGGTTGAGCGAGAAGGAAAATGAGAGTTCGAGAGAGAGTAGCAAGAGATGGATAGAAATAGAGAGAGCGAGATAGAGAGAAGAAAGAGAGGGAGATAGAGAGAGAGGAGGCGGAAGAGAGAGAGGAGAGATGAGAGAAGAGGAGACCTAGAGAGCAAGGAGAGAGAGATGGACGGAGAGTTATAGGAGAGGACGAGAGTGAGATAGGCTCTGAGTTGGAGAGAGAGAGAGAGAGAGAGAGAGAGAGAGAGAGAGAGAGAGAGAGAGAGAGAGAGAGAGAGAGAGAGAGAGAGAGAGAGAGAGAGAGAGAGAGAGAGGGAGGAGAGAGAGAGAGAGAGAGAGAGAGAGAGAGAGAGAGAGAGAGAGGGGGAGAGAGAGACAGAGAGAGAAAGAGGGAGAGAGAGACAGACAGACAAAGGGAGGGAGGGAATGAGGGTGAGTTGTGTTGAAGTGAACGAGTTGGTGATTTGGTATGGCACTCACTGTCTCTATCTCTCTCCTTTAACATTGGAGCTGCCGCCGACGATGAAACCTAGATGTCCACTTTCTTTCTGCTCCTGCGTCATCTCTATCGTCAGCTGTTATAATTCGGCTGACGGTTCCAGCTGCGTATCAACAATCGATTGATACCCACCCGCCTTAAAAGCGAGGCGTCTAGAGAGGCAGCGGATTGGGTGGCACGACTTTCACGTGACACTCGACCGCCTAGCCTTAGCATTAGGTCTCGAGTTAGGGCACATTAGAATACTCGTTGGAGACGATCCCTTCGCTGAACCGAGCTGCCGTCACTGGTGCTGCTGCTGCAGGTGCTGCAGCAGCAGCAGCAGCACCTGCAGCAGAGCCTCGGTCTGGAGCGGAGCAGAGCCTCGGTCTGGCGCCGAGCAAGCGGAGCGTTCTCTGCCGCCGCCCTGCAGGCGCCGGCTGCCACCACTTTGTGCCTCCGCCATTTTGCAGGAAGAACCGCGATGGCTCAGGCGGCACGGTGGCCTCCGAGTTTGCGCTGCTGCTGAAGGTCCTCTGGGACGGCAACTACAGGTGCATCACCCCTCGGCAGTTCAAGGTCAGCACTGCTGCCGCTGCCGCCGCCACGCCTCGGCAGTCGCTAGCTCTTGCTCGAGGGTCATTCTTCATCTGGTCTCGGCGAACTTCCGGCGGCTGCGTCGGCGTCGTTGCCCGATGGCGATTTTGCTTGCTTTCACTCGGCCCCCGGGGCCGACGTCGAGTCGGCCCCGGGGGCCGAGTGCGCCTGCCGGAGGCCGTTCTCTTCACGGCGCCTGCCGGGTCGCCGAGCGAATCTGTGCGCGCCTTCTGCGTGGTCCCGCGCGCCCCGCAGCCTTGACCTCGACTCGCTCGCCAAATCGTCGGCAGGCCGTCGTCGGGCGGCTGCGGCCGCGCTTTGCCGGCTTCCAGCAGCAGGACTGCCAGGAGTTGCTCGTCTTCCTCCTGGACGCGCTTCACGAGGACCTCAACACGGCCGCGGCAGCCGGAGTTCGCCTGCCGCCGCCTTCGCAGCAGGACGCCGCCCTGGACGGTCAGCGGAGCGACGAGCACGCGGCCCGGGCCGCCTGGGACGACCACGGGCTGCGCAACCGGTCCATCGTCACGCAACTGTTCCAGGTGAGGACGAGGGCGGCGGCGTAGCGCCCTCTGGCGACCGGCCGGCCGGCCGAGCGCACTCGCGAGGCGCTGTAGTTTTGCCAGCAGTTCTCGTGCGAGGCGATAGCTCGTTGCGCGGCGGCTTTGCCTTGCTGGTGTGGGCTCAACGGTTGAGGTGCTCTCGCCCCGATTGAGGTAAAAAAGAAATATAATTCATGCCGAAGGCTTGCTTGCGCTCAAGTCTTGACCTCGACCTTGTCAAGGTCAAGCTTTCGCTCGAGCCCCACGGCCGTGATGTGAAGCGCCTGAATAGAGATCAAGTTCTCTCAGGGCGCTGTGCAAATGAATTATATATATTTTTTAATGTTTTTTCCTGTCGAGCACCTGGCCTGTTGCCGCCGTTGGATCGGGCGTTTGACATGACTGTCCGTCTTCCGCCCGAGCGAGTGCATCGGTGGGAGGGTGGGGGTGCTGTAGCAGCCCGAGATCCTATCCAACCTACTAGCCCCAGGCGTAGGGATTGCCTCTGGCTGGGTCTACGGTGCTGGCTATCCACGCACGAACGTTCGTCTGCTTTTGCCAGCGACGAGAGCACGGCACGTCGCTGCCCGATGTGGCAATGTCCGTTGTCCGATGTGCCGATGATACGACGTCCGTCGTCCAATGCCCGATGTCCGATGTGGCGACCGACGGCGGCCATGAACCGTTTTAGGGTCAGTTCAGGGGCACGGTGACTTGCTCGCGATGTGGCTGGAGGTCTCGAAAGTTCGACGTCTTTCAGTATTTGGCGCTGGAGATCCCGTCGAACGTGAATCGCTGCTCCCTGCAGGTTCGTTCTTGCTTGCTTCTGAGTGCTCGCCGAGCATTGCCAATAGGGGGCGAGGGAGGAGTCATCGGTCGGGCATCGCATCGCATCGTGCTTGCATCATCACCAGTTGGCTGCCGACGTTTGCCAGTGCACCGGTTTCAAGTCGCTATTGACGAGTACCGTATTTTACGAGTGTAAGTCGCACCTTAAATTGATGGACAATTTTTTGAAGTTTTTAGCAAAAGTGTTATTACTGAATATGTAGCTCATCTTGTAATAATATTAAGTTTGCTTTAATCATCACAGTTAGCAAGAAACTCGTCATCGGTATCCCTGCTAACATTTTCGTAGTCTTCTACAGTATTGTCAATGTCTGAATCGTCGCTTTCCTCATAGATTGCATCATGTTAAACAAATAATGCCAACTAGGACGTGCATCCAAAAAGTAAACAATAATAGCATGGTCAATAAAGTAGCACCCGAAAGAGAACTTGATATCTATCTTGCACTTTGGCACTCACTGCAAGAGGATCAATACCCAAGGGTTGATGACATGCACGGTATCAAGAAAAAGCAAAAGCAAGCAAGTCTCATGCCTAAGCTCTAGCATGCTGACTCAAGCAAGAAGACACTCGTGACCACGTGCTAGCAAGACCTGTGGCTAGTAACGTGCACGTGAATCATGCAGATATGCTGGCAGAGCTCACGGGAACAAAGACCAAAGGCTAAAGGCTAAAGGGCAGAGTGAAGCGTACCGGAACGGACGTGCACCTCGAGCCGAGGCTCGATTATATGTCAATGATGTCATATCATATGTTATTATTGATTATGTTATTATCCCGACAGGGAATGATACGCCGATCGTTGCAGGTAGTGGCCACCCGGAAGCCGAGTTCAATGTGCGCTCGATTGGCTGCTTGTGGTGTGCTCGATGGTAAAAAAAAGAAAAAAGGATAAAGGCCAGCTGATTCAGCAGCCTTATTCGTGTTGTGGCCAAAGAAGGTTCTCGAGGCTGGCTATCACCATGGTGATAGCTGGCACGTGCCACACGCACTGCCTCGTGCAGTGGGTGGGTGGGTGGGTGAGGAGGGGAGGAGGGGGGGAGGAGTAAGCAACTCGTAGATCGTCGATCGTACGATGCTCATCCGAGCTGCTGCTTGCTCTGCCTGCGTTGCAACGGTTGCATCCCAGGTTGCATCCCTAGCGTGCCGTGACTGCGCACTAGCTGCGTGAGGCGGTTGCTTTAACCCGCGACCTCGCGGTCCCGAGGTTCGAATCCTGGGGTGGGCAATCCTTTACTGCCGCTTGCACAGCGGTGGTATATATAGCATTTAAGGCTTTTCACTTGCTATTCGCAGAGAAGGAGGCTGCTTAATCAGCGAGTATTTTTTTTTAAATCTAAAAGGTCTACTTGCTGCCGGCCGAGCATTTGTGCGACGGCAATTATCTCCCCGTGACCCGATAGACTTCGCTCGGTGCTGCCTGATCTGCCGATGTGCATGTGTGCTGGTGGGTTTTGTCCTGATTTTTCCAGTCGGCTCTCGCCTATTGGTCTTCGTCTTTGCAAACTACCCAGTCACCTTGCTCTTGCAAAATCTAGCGATTCTGTGCCAACAACCGCCGGGAAGCTATAGGAACCACTTACTAGCAGGAAGCCGAGTTGCTCTGCTTCGTCACAACCCACCTGTTCATATTAAAAAAAAACTCATATTCATATTTCACATTAATTTTTTCTTTCATATTTTTTAATAAGACGAATGCTAGCAGCAAGCTGGTTGGGGAAGGGTGAGTTTGATACGGTTGAATGCAGCCCAATTGATGGCCTGCTCGTTAACTTACGTGCCGGCGATTACGGACTTGACGACGGAATTTGGTTTCGCCGATATATCGGCGCCGATTTGGGTGCCGATATTCATGCTTGCGAATAGTGAGGCAGTGTGCTGTTTTTGCCATCGTTGGTTGCTTTTGTGTCACATCAGCAAACTGGTAGAAGGAGAGATGACTTTTCTGCCCGTCTTCAGGATTGTCTCCGAATGTACTTGGGAAATGAAAAGATCGACGGCTTCAAGTGTGAAAAGTGCAAGCACCTCGTGACCGCGAGCAAAAAGACTGACGTTTGGTGTCTGCCACCCATACTGATAGTCTTCTTCAAAAGGTGAAGGCCGCTTGCCCCTCCCCACTCGCATCGCTTGCACTTTGCTTCGTCTGTCGTGTGCTTTTGCCACAGCAAATGCGAGCTCGACGTGAAATCGAGTCGTTGCACTATTGGAGCGTTCGGGTCACGTGGGAGCATGTCCTTTTGGTGCATCTATGCGTCGTCTGCTCATCCACTCGGCACCCCCTGGGTCTTAGCCCCAGGGGGTGAGGTGCTCGCTCTTCACGACCCGGTTCACGTCGTGTGTATGAGTACTGCAGTGGCCGACCCTTTATTGCCTGCTTAAAGCAGCAGCGTTGGATGCAAAGACTCTTCTGCTGCTATATAAATGAGGTTGTAAGTTTTTTCCCTATTAATTAGCATTATATAATTAAGTAATATGAATATAAATACATTTAATTAAAATTAATTAAATAAAATACAATTATTAATTAACACAATAGTTAAGTAATATATATAATTACATTAAGGAATTTTAATTAAAATTAAATAGAAAAATTAAATTTTTAATGGACATAAAAATCAAGTAATATTTGCTTTTAATAATTTTTTGTTTTTAGGTTCAAGAATGGCTTCTATGCCGATGAGTTCTCCAAAGTGGGCACGGCCATCGATTTCCCGCTCGACTCACTCGATATGGGCTCAGTCGCTGCCGTCTCTAGCCCGGCGTCGATCTCGAAGTCTTACACTCTTTTTGCAGTAGCTGTGAGTGTGCAGGGCAGCAGCTGCAGCCGCCTGCTCGCACACGCCGGAACTTCCGGCCGCTTGCCGAATCCATTTATTTCCCAGCTTACTGACCGACTTGCTTTTCCCCCCTTATAGAATCACTACGGAACGATGAACTCGGGACACTGTGAGTACTGGCTTTGCCGGCACCGTTTTGTCAGGTCACTCTAGGCTGTGCCTGCCGGAGTCGCCGCAGTCGGCCGGGGAACTTTTGCTTAGCAGTATCACGGCAGGCGCTGGCTGGGTTTAGTTTCGGATTCTTTCTTCGAAATAAAATAATCCATTTGCATAGCGCCCGAAGAGAACTCTTAAATCTCCATTCAGACGTTTTGCATATGCCACGGGGCTCGAAACACGATCTCGGCCGGTCGTTAAATCCAGTCACCTTGACATTGGTCGAGGCTAGCACCGTTTTTCTCAAAAGTGCTCGCTTCAGCCGCCAGCGTTGCCACGTGTGCATTTATCAGCGATTGATTTAATCAGCACATCCCTGTCGTCAGGCGGGCCCTCGCCGTGCCACGTGATGTAGTTACAAGAAGCCGGTCACACCCCACTCTTTGGCAACCACTGTAGCTGGTGCAGTGACACGTGCGTAAGGCATGACCAGGAAGTCGTTCGAACCTCCTCCTCCTGGGCTGCTCTACCTTGACCTTGGCCAAGTCAGCATTTAGTGGCACGTGCCTGAAGGCACGTGACTTGGGAGGTGTAAAGCAGTCATTTGTCGTATTCGTAATGCAAGACCTCTCGGAGGCACCTGTAGCCATCATAGCCGTCTCTTGGCTGCATTGGCCGCCAGATAATTCTCCCTCTCTCTCCCCCCTCAGCCGCAGCCGCCTGCCATTAGCTCGAGAATGCGTGTTGCAAGCTAGCTCTTTTTTTCTTTACAGACACCGCTTTCTGCAAGAATCCCGTGTCGGAGTCGTGGTACAAGTTTAACGACGAGACAGTCAGCGCCGTTTCCCCGTCGGAGGTCAAGGTAACCGGGCGAAATTCTGAGCCTCCTGCCTGCGTGCCCGCCTGACCGGCCACAGTGCAGACCTTAATGTACTGTAGCTCTGTCTGTAACTCCACTGAGGCACAAAGGCTGGAGGAGAATTATGTATATAGGGCCCAATATAAAATATAAAATAGCCCAATCAAATAAATATAAATATATATAAATAAATATCCAATAGCCCAATCAAAGCCTAAGCGTCTATGCTGGTAACTGGATGCCTTTGGCATCTAGTTACACATTCGGCATTTATTTATTTATTCGGCATTCCAGTTACTTCATCTCATGCAAGAAGGAGAAACTGAGCAGTGAAGCTGAGTTACGAGGACAGTTTAGGTTATGAGTAGCATGCAAGTGACAGCTCGGGACGGCTGGAAAGGACGTGCCATGGTCGGCAGCAGGGGAGTAGATGAGTTGTAGAAGCGAGTTCCACAGACTAGGACCTGCAGAGCTAAAGCTTCTGTCGCCAACGGTCTTTAAGCATAGGAATGGTAGAGCTAATTTGTTGTCCACAGAGAACCAACGAGGAGACTGGTGCAGCAGTTAAGCTAGGCATGAAGGGCATCTTCGGGCTCCGAACTGCCCGCCGGCTTATTGCGGCGTCACTCAGGGCTGCTGCTGCTGCAAGACGCTCGCGTCTCCCCTGCCGTGCCGTTGACACTTCCGCCTCTGGCAGCCGGTTGGTTTCGGATGGATCTGCGAGCAGATATAGCCGCCTGCTGAGAACAGGCCTTTTGCCTCGGGGTGTAGTGGTGGGAGGAGGTGCGATAAGTCGACTGCGTCCTTAACTGCGGCGGCAGCGGCTGGAAGAAAATGGAAATCGCCCCCCAACTCTAGCCTTCCTTCTCGACACGATCTGGGGTCTTGCTTTTTTTCTTTTGGTCTCGCAGCAGCTCGGACGGGCGACACAGTGCTGGCCACCGCCGCACAGTAGCTGGCTCCTCCGGTCAGGCTCGTCCGCCAGCGGCCATTATATTATATATTAATATATATATATACATTAATTATTATTATTATAATTATTATCGCCATTTGCAGCGTGCAGCGGCCGCCTCGCTCGGATCTAGCGATTCGTGCACGCTGCCCGGCGGTGCCGAGGCGACCTACCAACAGCCGGCAGAGCTCCGGCTGGCAATGGCAATTTCTGCGACTGTTGCAAGTCGTCCGCTTGTCGCATCAAGCACGGGCGACGGGCCGCATGCTCTGCTCGACCGGAAACGGCCCGTCCTCGCCTGCCTAGCTCGGGCTGCCTCTGCTTCGTTGCAGAGCTCTGCCGCATACGTACTGTTCTATGCCAACATCCACATGAAGCTCACCGTCTGATCAGACGATGATCGTCTGATCACGAGCATCATCGTCTGATCATGATCAAACGTCTGATGCCGGCACGCCACACACTAGACCTGTCAGCGACGGAGGAGTCCCGCCCCCCTGCAGCTCGGCCGCCACCTGCTGTACCCCCCCCCCTTGGTGCTCCTGCCGTCGGGAGAGTGGCTCGACTTCTGTCGGTCGGTGCTGTGTTGGCCACGCATTCTATCGTCTATCTCTATTGCTGCAGCAGCCCTAAACCGGCGAGCTGAAAGCTTCGGTCATGAGAGCAGAATGCTTCGGGGCACTCCTGGCTCGGAGCCCAGAGGCGCTTCCCCATCGAACGCTCAAACTTCGTCTGCATCGGTGATGGTTTGCCACCCCGTCCCCTGCCAGTCGTGCTACTGATACTTAACAGGAGGAGATCGGCCGCCCGCTTGCCTGCCCAAACTCGCGCTCTTTCTCTCTCTCGTTCTCTGTCCTTGTCGGTCTCGTTGACTGCAGCCTCGCGATCGCGCAGAGTCGGTGGCCGTGGATCGGCTGCAGACGACGACGGAGGTGGCTCTGGGGGAATGCGCCATGCGGCTCGTGCCACCCGTTACCCAACGCACATTGGATTGGATGCGCCATCATCCTCTCGATGGCCGGATTGCGGCCAGCTGACGCCCGGAAGCGGCACAGAGCTGCCTCGACGGTTGCTGCCCGACGGATGCTGAGGGCGGCCGGCCAGCCTCTGCAGTCGCCAGGAAGCTGCTGAGGAGGTCCCGCGGTCGAATGTGGCGTGGCGCCTCAAGTTGGCCTTGCCACTGGCGTGCAGTGCTTCGTCGGGAGGCTCAATTCTCAAAAACCAACCTGTTTGCTTTCGATGCCAAATAAAGGCGCCAATCTTTTTTTCCAGCTCACACTCACCGGCCGGCTGCAGTTTGATCGGTCGAAGCATGCTCATTTGGATTGCCTGTAGCCGCTCTGGCATTGCATGGCTGCCGCTGCGTTTCCGGTCCAGCTGCTCACCGATTAGTAGCCTCTCAATGCTCGGCGGCCCTTTTATTTCCGGAGAGTCGCAGCATCGCGAGAGAGCAGGTGGTTGCTCGGCAACCAAAGGAAATCACCCGATCAGTCAACGAAGAGACACGGCCGTGTCTCTTCGTTGACTGATCGGGTGATTTCCTTTGGTTGGGGTGTAGTGGTGGGGGTGGGTAGGCAAGGCAGCTACAGCTGACTTGCGGCTGTGTACACACGCACACGCACGCGCACGCACACACGCGCACGCACACACGCACGCACGCCATCAAGTAATCGACTTCTACGCTTCGCTGCTGCTGCTGCTGCTCCTATCCACCTCCAGACTCGGATGGCATCCGATTTGACCCGGATGGCGGCTAGTACAGTCCTGAAATGACCTGGCTGCTTGTCTGTCCGTTTGACTAGAGGCTGGGGGTGTCGTGCAAGAAGGTAGATCTCACGAGCTGGCATCACGATCGATCAGGAAGTCGATGTCAAGGTCACCAAACCCATGCGACCACACCTCACATCTAATGTCGTAGCATACTGATTATTGCTCGGGGCGGATGCTGCACCGGCTGATTGCTTGGGTGGGACCGGCTGCTGCGCTAGCTCTGCATTATTGAGTCAGCAAGCCAGAGACCATGTCACAATACACGAATGGCAGCAAACTTGGACCCAAAGTGCTGACATGGCAACGCATTCGAGCTGCAGATTGAGAGGCGTTACCGCAACAGTGCAGGCAGCCGCCGCTATGATCGACTGGCATCGTAGAAAATAATTCCTTGCCAGGGGTCATCGCAAAAAATCCCTGTCGCCGGCATGCGACGGCTCTGACAGCATGGACAGGCGCACGAGAGCGAGCGGCCGGCACTGCAGGTACTTGGCCACTGACGCATTACCTACCGGCTTGTACCGAGAATGGCTAGAGACTGGCCGAGCCCGGTTTGACAGGCACAAGCTCGAAAACAAAAAACAAAGTCCGACCTCGTCCCAGCCACCATCGGAAGTGATTCCTTCAGAAGATCCGCTCGGAAGTGATTTTTTGAGCCCCGTGGCAACACAGCGGCCACTACAGCATTCGGTTTGCAGAGCAGATCACCACGTGACCGACCACCACGTGACCGGTCATGTGACATTTCGACAGCGCTTAGCCCGATAGCTGGCATAGCCAGTCGGCTGAGCCTAGTCTGAAAGTTAAGGATGCTGGCACTGAGATACAATAGATAGAGTGAGGGTAATATAAATATTTGTGTAGAGAGAGAGAGAGAGAGATAGAGACAGACTGAGAGACGAAGCTGGAGGTAGCAAGAAAAGGAGCAGCAGGGATAGAGACAAACGCATAGACAAATAGATTGATAGAGAGAGAGAGAGGGAGGGTGACAAGACAAGCAGTCAGGAAGACAAGGCAAGAGCCGCCGGCTGTAAGCAGACTCATCAGGCTGCAGCCACGCTCGGGGGCGGGACAGCGGACCAGCGGCCAGTTTCTGTGTGTCGGGCTCACGCAGCCGCCGAAGCAGCAGCTCATAACGTCGTAACCTCTTCAGCACTCCTTATTTTCGCGATGGACCGGCGGTTTTACTTCACGAGCTGCCTAGGGAGCATCCAATGTCGCTGAGCACCAGAGGCAGCCACATTCCGACCACCGGCCACACTGCCGGGTTGGCCAGCAGCAGCAGAAGACGGCTTCGGGCCGAAAGTCGACGCTGCCGGTGTCGCCGCGAGCCTAGAGCTGAAACAGCTCGTCCTGCAAGCGCTCCATCCTGTCCTGAGCAGAGCTGGTGCTCCGCACCACCGCCTCTGGCGTCTCGCGCAGGTCTGGCCAGATGTTGCCGCGTGACTGCAGGACGCCGTGGCCGCCGCGGTGGCGCTCGACGGCGCCGGGGAAGTCGCCGGTGGACAGAGCGGCTGCTGTCGGCTGCTGCATCTGCACGGCTCTGCTGGAGGGCAGTGTGATTGCACCGCTGCTGCTGCGACGCAAAGAAAGACCTTGTGATTCAGAGGATTGTGAGCCTGCGGCAGGCAAACGCCACCGCCGGTGGATCGTGCTTGAAAAAGCTTAACCAAAAGCGGCCAAACGTGCGCACGCACAGCCCGGATGTAGGGAACGGCTGCCACAATTTGCCGACTGCTAAGGGAAGCATATTTTACTAGAAGCCATCGTCAGCCATGGGACACGACGATACCTCGCAGGGGCCACGTTTCCCTTACAGCATAACCAAAGTGCTCAGAGAGAGAGAGAGAGAGAGAGAGAGAGAGAGAGAGAGAGAGAGAGAGAGAGAGAGAGAGAGAGAGAGAGAGAGGGAGGGAGAGAGAGAGAGAGAGAGAGAGAGAGAGAGAGAGAGAGAGAGAGAGAGAGAGAGAGAGAGAGAGAGAGAGAGAGAGAAAGAGAGAGTTCTCTGAGGATGCCATGCGAAAATCTTAGCATTATTGCTGTCACCATAATAATAATGATAGTAATAATAATTTAGATTTATTATACCACCCTCAGAAAAACTCAATCGCTTTCAAGGCACGTTACACTTGCTGCAAAGTAAGCATGATCATGTTAGTGATAATATGCTCAATGCCAATAAGTCTAGAATGGTTCGAGGTGACATCTAATGTAATATATTGTAATGTAATGTGTCTCCATCTGTAACTCCACAAAGTCATAAAGACCATGTGGGTGTTGCGTAGGAGTTTTTATAGCCCACTCACAGCCTAAGCAGCTTTCGGTATGCATTCGGTAGCCAACAGACTTCAACTCATGCAACAAAGAGAAAGTGGAAAGCATAGCAGAGTCAGGAGAGCAGTTGAAGTAGTGAGTAGCATAGAAGTAGCAGTTCACGACCGCTGAAAAGAATGAGCCATAGTCGGCAGCGGAAGGGTGGTTGCCGTAGCGTAAGAATAGTGGAAGCGAGTTCCACAGCCTAGGGTCTGCAGAGCTAAAGCTTCTGTCGCCAACTGTCTTTAAGCGGAGGAATGGGACAGCTAATTTATTGTCCATACAGGACCTCAGGGCACGAAGAAGCTGAAACTGGTACAGCAGTTCAGCTAGGTACGAAGGAACCAAGCCATGGTGGGACTTTCGAATCAGCGTAAGAACGTTTCTTAGTCTCCATTGCTCAACCGGCATCCATCCTAGATCTTTTAGCAAAGGAGAGACGTGCTCAAACTTCTGGGACTTGATGACTAGCCTTGCAGCCATATTCATAGTCAGCAGCAGTGGCCTAGTTGCTTTCTTTGGCAGCCCAACCAAAAGGGAATTAGAATAATCAAGCCGAGACAGAACTAAAGAGCTAGTTTGATTTTTAACAAGCCACTGTGGAAGACAGCTCCTAATCTTGGATAGGGATCGGACTCGATGGCTAGCTGCAGAGGCAGTCTTCTTCTGCATGAAGCTTATGCACAGTATGTCAGCAGGCAGCAACCACACAAAGGACGAATTACATGGACCTACTACAGGCTGTGATAAATATGAGGCTGAGGAAAAAAGTTCAAAAAGCCTCGTTTCCTTTAAATCCTTATTAGATTTATTAAATTATTATTTCATTAAATTATTGCTAAAATCGTTGTTTAAACACCTTTTTATACAATCGTTTTCCTCATCCGTATAGACAGATGCTTTTTTAGTTTCTTTTGAAATGTGGTCAACTCCAGAGGATGAAGTGATGCCGGTCGGAAGTGAGTTCCAAGCTTTTGGAGCATAAGTTAAAGAGCAAAAGCTTAAGAGCTAAAGGCACGGTTTCCAAAGGATTTGAGGTTCGTACGAGGTACCAGGTAAACGATTAGATTCCGAAAGGCTGGTGGTACGATGGGTGGTACGGCCTGGTGGGGGAGAGGATCCGATAGGTGCTAGATAGCTGGAGCCAATGAATGAAAGGACCTAAAAGCGAGTGACAAAACCTTAAAGTCGACGGATGTGTTGCTTGACTGGGAGCCAGTGCTGGTCGGCGAGAAGTAGTGCGACGAGTTCTTAATCAAGCATGACATTACTCACCATTCAATTGCATTTCTCTTTGCAGCAAATGTAAAGCGCCTAGAGAGAGATTGAGTTCTCTGAGGGCGCTTTATCAAGTGCATTATTATTATTATGTGACAACTGCAATGCTCACGACAGACGAGCCCAGCTCGGAGTTTTGCACCTACTGTAAGGGCCTGCTTGCACACATCGGTAGAGCACATTATAGTATATTAAATTATATCAAAATCCTATCTCAGAGAGGGAGGGAGGGATCCGCACACGTGCACGCAGGCTTTGCTCCCCATCCCCCATGCGTGCACGCACGCACACTTCTGCTCCTTCATCTAAGCCAGAGCTCTGTCTGTCTGTCTCTCTGTTCCAGACTAACGTAAATCAATGCAGCATCCAAAATCCAGGGTATCGAAAACATTTGCACTCTTCTTCTTCGCCACCGACTTCCTCAAATTTAAACGATGATAATATCAAGCTAATATAGTTTCGTGCAGGCAAAGCTAAGGTGTCACCTTAGCTTTGTAAGACCTCTCAAGCTTAAGAGTGACTGATCTGGTGATCAATCCGGCGACATCGGCACACAATCTGGGCATGCTATTACAAAACGATTGTCGTGGAACGAGCATGGACCCTCCATGGACCTGTCATGTCCACCTACTTGATTCGACCTTGATGTGCTCATGATGCCTGATGCGAGACTGTTGCATGCTGCCACTAAACACACTTGCAAGCTGACCCTGTGCACGCCACCCCTAACCATGTTATTCTCGTTGTTTATCGAGCATGCTACGAACAACCATTCGATCGTGCTTCCTTTGCAGCAAATGTAAAGCGCCTAGTTATCTGAGATTTAGCTTCATCGAGCGTGTTATTATTATTATTATTGTTATTATTATTATTATTATTGTTATTACTATCACTTTCAGATAAGGAACATTGGTAGAATCAGGGCATCTGCTTAGACAAGACTAGGACATGTGACATCTCGGCTCGACTACTGCAAACCTCTTTATTCAGGACCACCGGGCCTGTGCATCCAGTCTCTGCATCCAGTCGACTGCAGTCGATAACTTATCCCTAGGTTAGGGATAAGTTATTATAACCTTAACCTTAACCTTTAATCTTTAAGGTCCTTAGACTCCCCCCCCCCCCGTGCTCTTAGTCGTGTCGGCAGGTCGTGAACAACTCAGCCACTCGGCTGCTCTGTCGTCAGAGGCGTAGCTGCCACATCTTCTCCTTTGCAGCAAATGTTTGGCGCCTAGAAAGAGATTGGGTTCTCAGAGTGGGCTTTATCGAGTGTGTTATTATTATTATTACTATTCTGATCATCTCACATGATCGCTTCTGTCTGAGCTTCGAGCTCCTCCTCTCTATTGTGCAAGGAGGAATCGATTTCAAGATCCTCAATCAATCAATCTGGCTTACAAGTCATTTCACTCGCTTGCGCAAGGCAAGCGGTTAAGCTTGGCTGGCCTTTTAACGACCGAGGTCAAGGTGAATGTATTTCGACGAACGAGGTCATGAGCTCGATGAGCCCCGTGGAACATGTTGTGTGAAGCAGAGATTGTGTTCTCTTAGGGCTCTACACAAATGAATATTTTCTATTTAATCCTTCCGGTTGTCTGCTGTCCGGTTGTCGCTACTCAGCATCCGGTCATCTTGCCGTCCCTTGCGCTAAATCGACATCTGTTGGTGATCGAGCATGCAGCTTGCATGAAACCAAAAGCCTCGAATTCGCTTCCAGCTATGCAAGTCACGACCAAGTCAAGTCAAGTCACCAACTGCAACGGCAACGTATGCTCGAAGTCTCAGATAAATCTCAGATCGTCCGCTCAGTTTTCACATCGATTCAGTGAACTCGCCTTTGCTGTTCCTGCTCTGTGCTTTTTTCGTATTCACTCGAACAAGGCTCAGTGAGTGCTATCAACCAAGGGGGGCCACACTAACCCCGAATGCCATGAGGCAAGCATGCCCAAGCATGATGCATACGCATGCTTGCCTCAAGCTTGTCCAAGAGCGATACCGTGCATGTCATACCACTACTCATCTGGTCATGCTTTCTTTACTAAACATCTTTAAAGTGCCAACAAAGAGATTCAGTTGTCTGAGAGTGCTACACAAATGCATTATTGTTATCATTATTATTATTATTATTATTATTATTATTATTATTAGTTGTAGTAGTAGTTGTGGTCGTAGTATCAGTCCTTGGATAGATATTCTTCTGCAGCGACTTGTAAGGCGACTGGATAGAGATTTATTTAGTTCTCTTAGGGCTCTAAGCACTAGACTGATGATGATGGTGGTTATTATTTTTACCATTATTATTATTGTTGTCATTATCATATTCTTGGAAGATATGCATATTTCAGGACGGTTAGGGACGGGCATCAACCACAGAGGCTCCAGCACTAGAGTCTTCGACGGAATCGAGTTGGCAAATGATGGAAAAACGAGGCGGACGCGACGCGACCCGGATGCGTGACATGGGAGCCAAGCAGGAGACTCGCAGCAGTTGCCAACAGACTGCTGGCAGAGCACTCCTGCTGTGGCAGCCCAGGGCAGCGCGAGGCATCGACCCCTCGAGCCAAGCACGTGGAGGCCAAGTCACGCGACCAAATCACTCACTCTGCCGCCGCCGCAATCGTCTTCAGGTTCGATATGGCCGCCAGCAGGGAGGAGTCCATGCGCGACAGGAAGTCGGCGCTGCCACGGCCGCCGAGGCCATCAGCCGATGGTGCTGCTGCTGCTGCCGACGACGTGCTGCCGGCATCATCTTCGACGGCAGCGGACACGCTGCCGTCGAGGCTGCTGTCGGTCGAGATGCTTACGACTTCGTCGTCGGTTGAACTCGAGGAGGGAATCAGCAGCACCGAGCGGAGCCAGACGCTGTCGTTCGTCCACAGCTTGTTGAGCCGCCGTAGCTCTTCGACCTTTTAGCGAGAGCCGTCGAAGTGATAAGAGCGAGAGGCGAACGGAAGGAAGTGCAACTTTGTCGCACGAAGGGCTTCAAGCTCAAGGCCGGTCGCCAACCGCCGCCGCTCGCAGCGTGGAGGCGATGCAGCTCCAAGCAGCTCCACCTGGCAGTGACGGCGGCCTTCACCGCCGACCAAGTGACAGTCTTGCGACTTGGCTGTCCATCATCTCATCAGCCTGCTGAATGGCGGTGGCGCTCATCGAAGCCCAGTGCCGCGCCAGAGCTGCAGGCCGGTAGACCGAGCTCGGCTCTGGCAATCAAGGGAGCGAGCGGCAACTGTGGCACCCAAACGGCCGCCCTCAGACCCCAAGTGAGAGAGAGAGAGAGAGAGAGAAAGAGAAACAGAGAGAGAGAGAGAGAGAGAGAGAGAGAGAGAGAGAGAGAGAGAGAGAGAGAGAGAGAGAGAGAGAGAGAGAGAGAGAGAGAGAGAGAGAGAGAGAGAGAGAGAGAGAGAGAGAGAGAGAGAAAGGCAGAGAGAGACTCATAATAGCGCCACGTGCAGTCACGGTCGAGAGAGAGCCAATTTCAGATGGATAGTGCGCAAAGCGTCAAATGTCAAGTGCTGTCGAGTGCCATCGCGCTGCCGCCTATTTACTCCTGCCTAATGTTTCTGAAGCCAAGACGACGCTTTGCAGTTCCGAGAAATCGAGCTGCGCCGAGCAAGCCTTCACTAAATTGCGTGCCCAGATAATTGGCGCTGACTGCTCGCAAGCACGGGCTGACGAACGGTGGGCCGCCACTGCTGCTGCTTTGCTCACATCTCTCCCACTTCCGCTTGCCGACCCGCGAGGCGCGAGAGCGAAGTGTAGTTTGGCCCAAGCTTCTCCCACTCGATCCCGAGGCGATCGCCACGCGACAGCTCGGCACTGGCACTCAAGTTGACTCAAATTAGACATGGCCGAGGCCGTTCAGTCCAGCTGCGCTGCTGCCACCGCCAAAAGTGGTTCCAGTCGAAAGAAGCTCGCATAAAGCACGGGAATGCACAAGAAAAAGTTCACTAGAATGGCCGCCCCTAGATGAAGATCACGAGAGGGACGACCCATCGTGCGGCCAAATTAAAAGCCAGAGAAGTCAGAGCCGGTCCGGTTTCAGGTAATGCTGACTTCCTGTCGGGTTTCACGTGATACCGGCCGACCAGCCAGCCTCGCCCGAGTCACGTGCTCTTTGGAGGCGCCTCTGAATGGCTAATCATCGCTGGGCAGAGCTACTGGCCAATGCCGGCATGTGAGTCAGTACACAGCAGCCAGGCAAGGGCAAACGGCCCTCTCCCTCACAGGCCTGCCAAATCACAAAAGCTGGCAAAGCTCTGGGTGACCCTTGGCCTGCTGGCAATCACTCTGGTCAAGTCATTTGTTCGAAGAAGAGGCAAGAAGAAGAAGCAAGCAGCAGCAGCAGCAATGGCGCGGCAGCAAACATGTATACTTCATTTGCATAGCGCCCTAAGAGAACTTAATCTCTCCATTCAGGAGCTTCACACATGCCACGGGGCACGAGCCCACGTGACCTCGGCCAGACCTTGGTCGGGCCGAGAGCACCTTAACCGCAGGACCGAACCTCTGCTCGGCGCAAGGTAAACGGGTTATAGACAAAAGGAAAGAGGGGAATGGCTGTTGCAACGTTTGGGGGGAAATGCCATATTATTATTAAATGTATCCTTATTATTATTATTATTATTGCTATTATTTTCATACATGAGCGGTTCGGTCGTGGCAGACTTGGACGGCTGCAGAACGAGGTAGCGGAATATAGAACGACTAGCATCAGCAAACGAGAGAAGCAGCAGCAGCGATGGCCACAACGACAACGTGCTCAGCCTGTTTTGCCAACAGCAGAGCCAAAGGGAGGGCATATCGGGCTGAACACGTGACCACTCGACAGCGAGTCTGCTGTTGGTCGCAATGAGGCGTCCAGCTGGCATAGATAGGCTCCTCGCTCGCCACTCGCCAGCGAGTAAAAAAACAGCTAATACGGAGCAGTTTGTTCATACAGTCGTGTAAGTCTTCATAGCTGGCTGTTCATGGTAGCCAACGTCCATGTTTGTATGTATTTATATTAAATAAACAACCCTTAGACCTAAACTCTAAATCGAGAAACCCCATTTGCTAGCTGAGTGAAAAGGTTAAGGTTAGAGCTGATTAGATTGGGCCTCATTTGCATAGTGCCAAAAGAGCCTTAGCGACTATCACCCAGCAGGAGCCAGACAGCCTTGCACTCAGCATGTCACGTGGCATTGGATGCAGCACGTCACGTGGCCTTGGATGCAGCCCGTCACGTGGCCTTGCATGCAGCACGTCACGATACTCAAGCTCGTCACGATATCAGATTCCTGAAGTGCAAGTGCGTTACCCCTGCGGCTAAGACACGCGAGCGAGAGGGGCGTCTGCGCAGGGCCAGGCCGGCCGGTCTGGACACGGGTCAGGCAGGCTCCTCTGAGGAAGCTGCCAACGGGCGTTTGGCCAGCTGGTCGAGCAGCGTCAGCACTCGTACTTGGGGTCAGGGCCTTTTGCTCACCTGGCCACAACTAATGGCCATCGAGCCGGAAGTAAGACCTTGCCGTCGAAGGCTGCAGCCCCTGCACAAGGAACAGCACAGCTCTCTCTCTCTCTCTCTCTCTCTCTCTCTCTCTCTCTCTCTCTCTCTCTCTCTCTCTCTCTCTCTCTCTCTGTCTGCTGTCTCTCTTTCTCTCGCCGTCCGTCGGCGCTCGAAGACGACGGACAGACGGCACGACAGCACGGCCCGTCACAGGGACCGGCAGGCCACTGTCAAAACCGGCGCGGCGAGCACGTACTTACCGTGACGTTGTACTTGAGCGCGATGCCCTGTATGGTGTCGTTGGGCTGAACGCGATGCACCACGCGATTTGACGACGGCGTCGTCTGCTGCGGTGCCGGCGCGGCCAGTCGCAGGCTCGTCGACGCCGTCGTGCCGTAGCCGACGCGTCGCCCGAGCGGCGATGAGAAGGCGGACGTCTCGTCGTAGTCGGCCATGGCTGATCGCTAGTCCGGCGGCGAAGCAGCCGCTAAGCGCCTGCACGCCGCCGCCGCCGCGAGGTCGGCTGCTGCTGCTGACGACGCGCGATCTTTTGCGAGCGCCGCGCCCGCCGGGAGACTGGCGACGCACGCGCGGCCGCTCGGAGTCTCGAAGGGGAAGTCTCGAAGCGCAGCGTCAGCCGGTCACCAGAGCCGCGGCCTGTCCATAGGCGGCTGGCGAGCGCCAGCGCTGGCGGAAGCGATTCGGTCGCTGCCGCCGGACGAAGCTATTCCGCCGCCGTGCGGAGGCGCCAGCTTCCGTGACGTGCCGTGACCGGCGGTCTCGTGACGGACGCGACGGCTGAGATCGAGGAAGAAAGAAAGAGGGAAATACGAAGGCGCCGCAACGACGGCCTCGGCCCAGCCGCTTCCGCGCTCGAAGGGCAGTCAGCGGCCGAGTGCGACGGCGGCGGCGCAGGGCGACTGACGGCTGGGAGGCGGCGGAAGTGAGTGTGGAACTTCCGCTGGCGCCGGGATATATGCCGTTGCGCGCGCAGTCGACCGTCCGGTTCGTTTACCAGCCGCCGCAGCCATGAGCTATCAGCTGTATCGCAATACCACGCTGGGCACGTCGCTGCAGGACAGCATCGACGATATGGTTCAAGTACGCGCAAACGCGCGCGCGCGCGCGTTTGCGCGTTTCCGCGCGCCGGCCAGCGCCGCCGGTCGTGCGTAGGGGGCGACGCGTCGCCTTTAGGCCGGACCGGGCGCTTTGGTCACCGGCGGGCTCGTTCGCCCGCCGGCGAACTCCGCGTGTCGCCCGCGGAGCGCCGGCGGTGCGACGCGCGCGACTCCCTCGCGCTTGACGCTGCGGTTGCGCAATCTTGCTTCGCTCGAAGCGTCGACCGTTCGCCTATAGGACGCCGGTATGTTTAGCGCTTTCCGATCTTCGGGCGTCGCAGATCCGGCGTTGGGTCGTCGCGCGCGGGATCGGCGACACGCGTCGTCTAGTACTGTCGGACTAGTCAAGTCCGTCTCGTTTTGCTAGTTTTAACGTTTACTTATCGGCGGCATTTACCGACCGAGCATTTCGTTCGATTCGATCGTGCTTCCTTTGCAGCAAATGTGCTGCGGTGCCTTGAAAGAGATTGAGTTTTCGTAGGACGCCAAAACAAATGTGTTATTATTGTCATTATTGTATGTTCGAACGCGGCGGTATGTTCCGGCGGAATCGAGTCGAGTTCTTACGCCGACCCGCAAGGTCAAGGTCACGATTTGGCTCCTTCATGCCTAGCTGTACTGCTGCACCAGTTTCAGCCTCCTCGGGTCCTGTATGGACAATAAAATGGCTGTTCCGTTCCTATGCTTAAAGACCGTTGGTGACAGAAGCGTTTGCTCTGCAGGTCCTAGACTGTGGAACTTACTTCCACGACTGTTACCCATCTATGCTCCTGCTGCCGACTATGGGACGTCCTTTCCAGCCGTCCCGAGCTGACACTTGC
The DNA here is from genome assembly GCA_009760855.2 of Cristatella mucedo. NCBI lineage: Eukaryota > Metazoa > Bryozoa > Phylactolaemata > Cristatellidae > Cristatella > Cristatella mucedo. The sequence continues at coordinate 1,565,203 of WPIO01000088.1, forward strand.
ATGCTGCTCATAACCTAAACTGTCCTCGTAACTCAGCTGCGCTGCTCAGTTTCTCCTTCTTGCACGAGATGAATTCAGGGCTGGCAACCGGATGCGCACTGAAAGACGCTTAGGCTTTGATTGGGCATAACTGTACATAACTCTCCTGCGTAACACTGACTTAGTCCTTGTGGAGTTACAGACAGAGATGCGCGCACACGTGCACACACACACACACACACACACACACTCTGCGGCAGCCAAACTCCGAATGAGTGGATGGACAATAGGCCCTGGCACGTGAGTGCATGCAGACGTCTTGCGAAGTGCTGCCACTGCAGTGTGTTCCACCGAATCTAGATAGCATTTTATTGCCGTAATGTAATGTATCTCCGTCTGTAACTCCACAAAGTCATACACAAAGTCATACAGACTATGTGGGTGTTACATAGGAGTTTTTTTATAGTGCACTCACAGCCTAAGCAGCTTTCGGTATGCATTCGGTAGCCAACAGACTTCGTCTCACGTAACAAAGAGAAAGTGGGAAGTATAGCAAAGTCTGGAGAGCAGTTGAGGTAGTGAGTAGCATAGAAGTAGCAGTTCAGGACCGCTGAAAAAGATGTGCCATGGTCGGCAGCAGAAGAGTAGTTGTCGTTGCGTAAGAGTTGTGGAAGCATGTTCCACAGTCTAGGACCTGCAGAGCTAAAGCTTCTGTCGCCAACCAAGGTCCTTAAGCAGAGGAATGGAACAGCGAATTTATTGTCCAAAGAGGACCTGATGGCTCGAAGAGGCTGGAACTGGTACAGCAGTTCAGCTAGATGTTTGGAGGAGCCAAGCCGTGGCCCTGGCCTTGTGTGTCAGCGTCAACGGGCTAATCGGAGGAACGGAACAGTGAATTTATTGCTGTGAGTCACTGTCAGCTTTGTTCGAGAAAAAAGTTTGCAAAGGACCAGGCAGGACTTTCCGACTGGCCCGGAGGGCAGGCCGCCGCGAGTTTCTTGCGTCCGACGAGCCGCTCGAACGCCTCACTGGCCGACCGGGGGGGGAGGGGGAGGAGGAGGAAACCCCAGTGTCACCGGCTTGGCTAGCCTCTCCCAGAAGGAGTCGAATCTCACACTCGTTGCCTCTCGAGGCGCCTCTGCTGCCGCTGGTCTTCATGGAGCGCTCCAGAGATCGAGGATGTCAAGTGGCTGGAGACACTTCTTCGAGATCGTGGTTTCGAATACCACCCGGCCTTGGGCGAAAGTGCCTGTCTCTCTCTCTCTCTCTCTCTCTCTCTCTCTCTCTCTCTCTCTCTCTCTCTCTCTCTCTCTCTCTCTCTCTCTCTCTCTCTCTCTCTCTCTCTCTCTCTCTCTCTCTCTCTCTCTCTGCTGTCCATCCGGCCTGAGACCCGGTTAAACCCGTGAACTGTAAACTTTGCAGATGTCTGTTGCCCAAACTTGAACTACTAGCAAGCGCCTGGACCGGGCTTTACCGGTTTGTAGTGCCCCGTGTCAATCAATCGTGCCCCGGGAAACATCAAACTTTCTTCTTTGTTCGCTCTGCAGCAGCCGCTGTGACGATTCTCGTGACCGTGCCGCTTCGTTTGCAGCAAGGGCACATAACTCCGCAGCTGGCCATGAAGGTGATGCTGCAGTTCGACAAGACCATCAATTCGGCGCTGGCCGCCAAAGTGAGGAACCGCATCCAGTTCAAGGTCGGTCGGTGCAGCTGCGTTGTTGCCGCTGGTAGCTAGCTGCAGCCTTTGCTGACCTCTCGGCTGCTGACCTATCGGCTGCTGACCTGCCCAAGCCGAAGCTTGCCTTGCTGTCTGTCGCTCGGCCTTCAGGCAGGGGGGGGCTGCCCAAGCCGAAGCTTCGACCGGGCACCTCCTGAGAGTTCCGACTGCCGCCGCAAGGTGGGATCTCTTTAAGGAACCTGCTCCTCTAGAACCCTCTCGAACCCGTTGCTGCGCTCGGCTGCCGAGCGTTAGACGACGAGGAGTTTCCTGTCGTCGGCTCGCCCCGGTCCAGGCTGGCCGTACTTGCCACCTCCTCTACCAGAGAGCACAAGAGACGTGCCACGCCTTCACCGCCGCCGCGCTGCCTCCACCGCCTCGTGGGCCGCGCGCTCCTCCGTCTGACGAGGTGGCGGAGGAGGCATTCAGGTCTTGTTGTCACGCACAGCTGAGAGCCGCTGAGACACCGGATGAGCGAGCGAGCGCGAATGCACGGCAGCGCTTCCTCCTCAGGTGGAGCGCTACTATGCGCGCCCCTCCCCCGATCCCGTTCCCATGTGACCGATGCAACGGTGATGACGTAATGGTGAGGATCTGTCGCGATGTAACGCTGTAATGTTTGTGTCTCTACCGCGCCGCACGCAGGGTCATCTGAGCACGTACAGATTCTGCGACAACGTGTGGACTCTCGTGATGGATCACTCCGAGTATAGGATTGACGTCAACGACTCGCTCAAGTGCGAAAACGTCAAGATAGTGGCCTGCGACGGACGAGGTGCGTTCGTGTGCATGAGCCCGGCAAGAGCGCCGTGCAGCGGCAGCAGCAGCACCCGGCCTAGGCTGCCGAGCTGTGCTTACTCTGACACGCTTACTCTGGCCCTTGACTACCCCCTTCCTCTGCCAAGCTAGGAAGTCCTGGCGGAGGAGGAGGGCCGCCGCTGCTGCCAGGTCGGCGTTTGTTTGTCAGACAAGGTCAAGGTCGAATCCCATATTGGCCTATCGAGTGCATGCTCGACATGGCGGCACGTTGTGAAGTTTCCCCGAGTGGCAATGTAGCAGAACTATGGTAATAATAATAATAATAATAATGCACTTGAAAAAGCGCCCTCAGAGAACTCAATCTCTTTCTAGGCGCTTTGCATTTGCTGCAAAGGGAAATGCAATTGAATGGTGAGTAATATCATGTTTGATAAGCAAACAAAATGAATAACATGGCAAGGGGTGACGTGCACAGGGTCAGCATGCAAATGGTAAATGAATATAATAACTAGAATATGGTAGCACTAGCACAGGCTTGACCCGGAAGCCTCAGCAAGCTGAAGCTGAAGTGGTAGCTGACGTGTCTTGGGATATATAGTGGTAGCTGACGGTAGAGCTGCCAAGCTGGTTTGGCCCAGTGGCTACGGTGCTTGCCTCGACCAAGGTCAATGAATCTGAATCAAGGGGTGAATGTTTTTGATGACCGAGGTCGAGGGCTGGAAGCAGGTCGTAGCCAAGTCCTTCAAATCGGCAATCGTTAGACCCGTTCTTAAAAAGCCTGGATTAGACACAGAGGTCCTAGCAAACTATCGTCCAGTTTTCCTTCTTCCATTCTTATCAAAGATTCTTGAAAAAATTGTTGCTAAGCAGCTAGTTGAACATATTGAAAATAACGGAATGTCAGAAACATTTCAATCAGGTTTAAAGAGGCAGCACTCTACTGAAACTGCTCTCCTCCGTGTTAACAATGACATTCTACGTGGCAACGACGACGGGAATGTCACTGCCCTTGCTCTGCTAGATCTGTCTGCTGCCTTCGACACCATTGATCACGACGTTCTGCTTGAACGATTGAGGACAACGATCGGTCTGGCAGACGAAGCACTGGCGTGGTTTAAATCATACTTGTCTGAGCGTGTTCAATCCGTGTCGTGTGGGGTCTCACACACGAGAAGGGTCACCTGTGGAGTCCCTCAAGGGTCTGTACTCGGTCCCTTGCTGTTCTCCATTTATACACAACCTCTGGGAAAAGTGATTAAGGCCCGTGGAATAGGATGTCACTTTTATGCTAACGATACTCGGCTGTATTTGTCTTTCAAACCGTCGGAATCTGCTGCGGCTACTGAGAAACTGAATGCTTGCCTTGCCGATATTCGATCCTGGATGTCGGAAAACTTCCTGAAATTAAATGACGATAAAACCGAACTGCTGCTCATAGGACACCCTAAGCGTGTGGCTGGATTAAAAGGCTTTGCTGTTCTAATAGGTGATGCTATTGTGCGACCTTCACCACGTGCTTGTAATCTAGGTGTCGTGTTCGACAGCTGCCTCAATTTCAAAAGCTTCATTCAGAAGACTGCCTCTACAGCTAGCCATCACATCCGATCCCTATCCAAGGTTAGGAGCTGTCTCCCACAATAGCTTGTATAAAATTTAACTAGCTCTTTAGTTCTGTCTCGGCTTGATTATTGTAATTCCCTTTTGGCTGGGCTGCCAAAGAAAGCTATTATGCCACTACAGCGGACTATGAATATGGCTGCAAGGCTGGTCTTCAAGTCTCAGCGGTTTGAGCATGTGTCACCTCTGCTGAAAGAGCTAGGATGGTTGCCGGTTGAGCAAAGGATACAGAGCAAAGTTCTTATGCTGACCCACAAGGCCCGCCACGGCTTAGCTTCTTTGTACCTAGCTGAACTGCTGCCTCAGTTTCAGCCTGTTCGCGCCCTCAGGTCCTGTGTGGACAATAAATTAGCTGTCCCATTCCTCCGCTTAAAGACAGTTGGCGACAGAAGCTTTAGCTCTGCAGGTCGTAGACTGTGGAGCTCGCTTCCACAACTCTTACGAAACGACAACTACTCTCCAACTGCCGACTATGGCACATCTTTTTCAGCGGTCCTGAACTGCTACTTCTATGCTACTCACTACCTCAACTGCTCTTCTGACTCTGCTATGCTTCCCACTTTCTCTTTGTTGCGTGAGACGAAGTCGGTTGGCTACCGAATGCGTACCGAAAGCCGTTTAGGCTGTGAGTGCGCTATACAAAACTCTCCTGCGGAACACCCACATGGTCTTTATGACTTTGTGGAGTTACTGACGGAGATACATTACATTACAAGGAGGCGTCCCCCTTGGAGGCCTGCTGCAGGTCAGTGTGTGTTATTACTGGATAGCGATCGCCAAAGAAATAACGAAGTTGAAGTCTTCGATAGGGAAAATTAGAAGTCGTCACGATTTGCGGTAGGGTAACTCCTCCGAAGAATGCTCGTGGTCTCTGTTGACGAACTGAGGCGAGAACCAGAGGAGAGACGGCACTCAGTGAGAGTGTTGAGTCGAACTGAATTTCTCTTGGTTCATTGATTGAAACAGATTGCAGTCAAAGTACGTCTCGGGTGCATTCAGCAGCCGAGAGACCTTGAGCCTCAGGTGTACCTGCGCCCTTCAGAGAATGCCTTCACTCAATAATTGGCTCTGCTCTGTGTGTCTAACCTCTCTGCTCACAGCTATGTTCGGGTCTCTCTCTCTCTCCCTGTCTGTCTTTCTCACTATCTCTTTCTCTCTCACTCACTCTGTCTCTCTGTTTCCTCTCTTTTTCTCTTGATTGTCTGTCTCTGTCTCTCTGTCTCTCTCTCTCTCTCTCTCTCTCTCTCTCTCTCTCTCTCTCTCTCTCTCTCTCTCTCTCTCTCTTTCTCTCTCTCTCTCTCTCTCTCTCTCTCTCTCTCTCTCTCTCTCTCTCTCTCTCTCTCTCTCTCTCTCTCTCTCTCTCTCTCTCTCTCTCTCTTCTCTCCCCCCTGTGTCTCTGTCTACCTTCATTCGAGGCTTATTTGTATTGAAGGTGCCGGTGGCCAGCACGAGTGACGACCGTTTGTGACGACAGGGGGCAGGCGCCCGGGGTCGGCGTGGTGAGCGGCACGCGATCACTCGTCGACCTCTTGCGTCGCTGCCGGCTGCGGCTGCCACTTCGGACACAACTTCGGGTGGTGGCCAGCTGGTTTCGCTTCGTCGTCGGTCCCTCGAATTCGCTCTTGCTGCAGCAGTGGAGAAGCAGCTGCTTTCTCCTGCCTGACTTGTAGCCAGCCGCGGCCGAGAGCTGTAGTTGCTGCTGCTGCCGTGGACCACGTGGTCCCTAATGCTCGAATCTGCGGCTTCGAGGTAGGCAGCTCTCCTCGTGCTGACCTGTGGCTGCAGCTGCAGCATTTCCGGGCCGCTGCCCAATGATCATGTTAACGTTTCGATGGCTAGTCGTTAGCTTTGCCGCTACCCGCCTTGCCTCTGGTTCGTCTTTTTGTGAACTCGTGGAAAGTTCGAGGCTGGTCGCTCGAATGCTTCACGTTTGCAGCAGCTCGACGCTAGCGAACGGCTGCTGCGAGATCTTTGTGGTGTCGGCGATGTTTTCGGCCGTTTGTTGAATCAAGGAAATACACGTCGCGATATGCCACCTGCTTGCAGGGGAACGAGTTAATTCGACACTGCCACACGATGCTGCTCGTCTTGACGCCAGTCTTTTGCAGGATGTCTGAGCTCCAGCTGAAGCTTACGAAGCTCTGCCCAAAGGCATCCCCCTGCGAATGTTAGCATACGAAGAGCTTCGTCGTTATAGCTTCACCTTCACCTTCGATCGCTTTTTGATTTTTCGATCGCTTCGTCTGCACATCGAAGGTCCAATCTCCGGTTCCTGCAAAAACTGGGCAGTCAGTGCCAGTTAGGCATCGGTAGCTCGAACCTAACCTAACGTGTTTAGTAGTTGAGCAAAAATTTAGAATGCCGTCGTAGCACTAATATGATGCAAACTAGTTGGCCACAAGTCACTCGAAGCTGGTGACTGACTGGCCATCTCGCACTCAGACCGATGGAGCCGCCGGTGCTGCAGCCAGCTCAACTGTTTGGCTGCTGCCGATCCACGATAGCTGTGGCCAGTGTTCTTTGTTAGTCGTCCGAACGCTGACGTTTGTTTAGCTCGGTTGCGTGCAGTTGGAATCGCTACTTGGCCTAAAAAAGAGTGGCTAATTTAGCAGCCTCTTATTACATATATATCAGCAGATCAGACTTCACGGCGGTCGAAACCACTTGCTTGCAGTTGGCAATAACGATCGACCCCTGCAGGACTCGAACCCACGACCCGGGCGGTGAAGAGCAAGCACCTTACCCCTGGGTTAAGACTCAAGAGGCCCAGGGCTTGTTTTTGCTGCACATCGACCACGAGTCGGTGGGTTTGAATGCGGCTGGTAAAGAGTTAATTCGTCGTCTCATCGAGGCTAGTCCGAGATGCTGCTACGTCACTGGTCAATGAGTCAAGGATCTGGTCAACGAGTTGTGGCCTGCCCATGAATAAAGCCAGAATAATGACTCGCCTCGTCGACTGAAGTGGCGGTTCGGCCACCAGTTCGTTCCACGAACCACGAAATCAGAGTCCTGAGTCAGTAGTCGCTGCGTTGGTTAGATTCGTCGAGGCTCTGATCAGTAGATTGATTTAACTTATCTGGCTATCCATCTGACTAGAGTGCCGCTGCCGCCGCTGCCATAAATAGTAAACGGTCGACATCGAATGCGGTCTGCTCTGTGGATTTTAGTATTAGTATGACGATTCCCATAGCGAACTAAAACTGTTTTTATGCACTTGGCGCATCCTGCAATGAACGAATGCCAATTGGTTAGTGATGGCGTGCAGTGTAGGCAGGCTGAAACGCAGAGAGAGAGAGAGAGGGCAGAAGTCGCACGGACCCTGCCGATGCTTTGATGCGTTTCTAGTTCGCCTACAAACTGTACTGCCGGGACCTTCTGGTCGCATGCATTTAGGCATGGACACGAGAGATGAGAGACGGAATCCCATGGCCCGTAAGCGCCTCGGAGAAGGAGGAAGTACAGAGCGGCCTCGGAGGAGGACGGACCACGTCTCACAGATCGGACGACGCCAGAGCTCCGTCCGGGAGCCGCAGCTCGAGGTGGAAAGAATTCAAAGAATGCCAGCAGTTCGAAGGCGGGACTTCGAGGCGACTTCTTGACGCCTGGAACTCACTTTCGCTTGCATCACATCTGACTTGATCTGATCACATCTGACTTGATCTGATCACATCTGACTTGATCTGATCACATCTGATTTGATCTGATCACATCTGACTTGATCGCACTTAAAAGAAGCTAGGAAAACATCTTTTTATCACAGCATTTAGTGGGTCTCAGTGATTTTACCTTCACGTGCGTATGCGTGCTGACACTGCATGCTGTCACTAACCACATTTGCATGCTGACCCTGTGCATGTCACCCCTAACCATGTTATTCATTTTGTTTGCTTATCAAGCATGATATTACTCACCATTCAATTGCATTTCCCTTTGCAGCAAATGTAAAGCGCCTAGAGAGAGAGAGAGAGAGAGAGAGAGATTGAGTTCTCGGAGAGCACTTTATCAAGTGCATTATTATTATATTATTAACTTCCGTTTCGCTTGCGGGCTTGTCGCCCGAGCGATCGACTCAACGTGATTCTAGAGAGCGACGGAAGCGGAATTTCAAAAGCTAAACTAGCCGCATGCGTAGATCGAGCCGCAGATGCGATAGGATAGGTTGGTAAGCACTCCTCAAGGTTGAACAAGGTAGTGCCACTGACGACCATCTCCCACGAGTTCGTCGAGATTTCCCCCGACCGCTGGACGCATCCCGAGGCGATCGGTGAGCCTGGCGGCTTATTAGCTCGCATTGCTCTCGAGTCTGCCGATTGCAGCGTTCGTCTCGAAGCGAAGACGGAAGCAGAAGACCCAGAATGCTGCGCACAGACGGCAGTGGGCTCGCGGCAGTCGGACCACCGTCTTCCTCGGAGAGATCGGCGCTAAGGATCAGCAGAAAAGAAGCCTGCAAAGCAGAAAGCGTTCCATGCACCTCCATGCATCCGGCTCGCCGTGTCATAAATCGCACGCTCAGGGCTACGAATCTTACACGCTAAGGCCCGAGACAACTATGGCCAACATCATTGATCTGATATCTTCAAGTTAGAAGCTAGCGTGTAGCTTGGTCTCTCTCTCTCTCTCTCTCTCTCTCTCTCTCTCTCTCTCTCTCTCTCTCTCTCTCTCTCTCTCTCTCTCTCTCTCTCTCTCTCTCTCTCTCTCTCTGGCTCAGCAGCCGACTCGTGTGAGCACTATACATATCAATAGGATATACTATACGTACTCGATGCATGTACGTATATGTATCGATGCACATAAATTGTAAGTATAGCCGCCTGCCGTTGGTTTCGAAAGCAATGATCATATATAGCAAAACTTACCAAAACAGGAAAAGAAATAATCCAGCGAAATGCGGTCCAACCAGAGATGAATTGGAATTTCAAATTTTGTTCTAATCAATGAAGTATTGGCGAAGTTATGGATTTTAAAGGTTCAAAGGCATAAATATACCATGCAAATGAAAAGCTGTATATAGATCACAAGCATGCACTTCAGCAAGCTTCTCACTTCGTGTAGCTCGATCTATCAAGGTCCAACAAAATGTACCGCAAGTCGCCCAGGATGCCGAGATCGATACATTTGTCGCTTGTAGATATGCCGCTACCGGTTTTAAATCCCGATTCGAATTGATTTGAATAATCCTTTTTGTCTCTTTTGGGGAAGCCATCAGAACTTACGAGCCCATTTTTAACACCTGTCTTTTGAATGGTACCGTAAAAACATATTCGTTGTTGTACCAATTTTATAATGTATTCTTGACGTCTCCATTAACGGGATTACTAATAAATATAAATGACGTATAAATGAACAAGGGGTCGCAGCTTTTAATTGTAACTTTCTGCACAGCCGCAGCTTCTTTTGCACGAGTCTTGTACGTGAGTATGAAGCCTTAAAAAAACGAAGCATCGCCCGAACGGGGACTCGAACTCCGGACCCTCAGATTAAAAGTCTGATGCTCTACCGACTGAGCTATCCGGGCTGCTCTATAGATTCGAGCTATTTAGTGTAGTCAAATTTTATTAGACTTAATTTATATTATATATCATTTCTGTCGAGCCGGCTCTATTATTTTTAGCGTACTTGGTTGATTTTAAACTTATGCTCTGTTGACTCAAGTGAACCAAATACGTAAGCCGTACGTAGAATACGCTTCTGCCATTCTATTTCTCGGCAGAGCAGCATTGATACTGTGGACATGCATTTCGATGGATAAATGTCTGAGTTCGAGGATTTGGTCTCAAGCTAGCCGCGGGGTTTGGTTTAGGTTGTTAGCCTCGACCAAGGTCAAGGTGAATGTATTTCATCGCCGAGGTTGTGGACTCGACCCCATGGCATATGCGAAGTGCCTTAATAGAAATTAAGTTCTCTTAGGGCGCTATGCAATTTGAATTACCATCATTGTTTTCATTTTAATGAATTTAATCTTTAGCCACTCCCACCCACCGCATGCGGTCGCAGCGGACCGTTAAACTCGGCTCCGCCCAGCGCAGGAGAGCCGGAAGATACGTCCTTTGCACCGCGCCAGGCGGTGCCGCTGTAGCGCTTCCGGCCGGCGCGTGCGCACGTTGCAGTTCGGTTGAACGTTCGGCCCGAGCGAATCGCTCGAATCCTTTCTCGAAGCCGCTTCTCCCCGCTTCTTCTCCCTTCGCCGAGAGCAGCCGAGCGAGAGACCCGAGTCGCGCGCGCCACGCGCTCAGTGCGGAGCGGACGAGCGGCAGCGTGCGCGCGCGCTGCTCGCTGTGCGAGGACGCTGCACTTCAACTGACTGGAGAACGGCGGCCTCGCTGTGCGCCGCGACGCATAGCGGCGTAAGGCTCGCGCGGCTCGCCCGCCGCCGAGTGGGAGGAAGCTCCTGGCGGAAGGACGAGAGAGGAAGGAACTCCGCGCAGGTCGACCGTTCCGGTGGAAGGCGCAGAGCGCCCGCGATCGAGGGCGCTCTGCGCACGATACTGTTGTCATTGTATTCAATGTTCCCGTATTCAAAAATAAATATATGGCAGCATTAAATTCCAAAATGCAGTATGTTGCAATATTCTATGTCACCAGTGCAGTATACTGCACATCTCAAACGTCGCACGTTGCAGGTTACGTTGTCTGCTCGATTCGACCGCGATCCTCTCCATATCCTCTCCATCTTCTTCGTTCTCTTCGTTATCGTCAGCTGTGTCACCATCGAGGCGATCGGAGCCAAATTCCGCAGTTACTTTTTTTTTTATTCAGAGAGCAGGCAGCGCCCCTCCCCCAGCGGTTCTAGGCTGCAAACTACGACGTTGAGGACAGAACGCTCGCTTTGCCACGGAGAAAAGTCTCTCCACCTCACATGCTGAAGCTGGAAGCAAGAAGCGCGTGTCGATGTACTCGCTTCATGCTTCCTTGTCGTCAACGCGCTGTCGCTGGAGTGCTCGCTCAGCAAAAGAGACAAGCTGAGCATCTGATCTGATCTGAGCATCGTCAGCATCTGCAGCTTCTTCTTCCGAGTCCTGAGCAACAGCAGGTAGCAACGATTGTTCAATAATGTAATGTATCTCCGTCTGTAACTCCACAAAGTCATAAAGACCACGTGGGTGTAACGCAGGAGAGTTTTGTATAGCGCACTCACAGCAGCCTAAGCGGCTTTCGGTACGCATTCGGTAGCCAACCGACTTCGTCTCACGAAACAAAGAGAAAGTGGGAAGCATAGCAGAGTTAGGAGAGCAGTTGAGGTAGTAAGTAGCATAGAAGTAGCAGTTCAGGACCGCTGAAAAAGATGTGCCATAGTCGGCAGTTGGAGAGTAGATGTCGTTGCGTAAGAGTTGTGGAAGCGAGTTCCACAGTCTACGACCTGCAGAGCTAAAGCTTCTGTCGCCAACTGTCTTTAAGCGGAGGAATGGGACAGCTAATTTATTGTCCACACAGGACCTGAGGGCACGAACAGGCTGAAACTGATGCAGCAGTTCAGCTAGGTACGAAGGAGCTAAGCCATGGCGGGCCTTGTGGGTCAGCGTGAGAACTTTGCTCTGTATCCTTTGCTCAACCGGCAACCATCCTAGCTCTTTCAGCAGAGGTGACACGTGCTCAAACCGCTGGGACTTGAAGACCAGCCTTGCAGCCATACTCATAGTCCACTGTAGTGGCATAATAGCTTTCTTTGGCAGCCCAGCCAAAAGGGAATTACAATAATCAAGCCGAGACAGAACTAAAGAGCTAGTTAAATTTTATACAAGCTATTGTGGGAGACAGCTCCTAACCTTGGATAGGGATCGGATGTGATGGCTAGCTGTAGAGGCAGTCTTCTGAATGAAGCTTTTGAAATTGAGGCAGCTGTCGAACACGACACCTAGATTACGAGCACGTGGTGAAGGTCGCACAATAGCATCACCTATTAGAAGAGCAAAGCCTTTTAATCCAGCTACACGCTTAGGATGTCCTATGAGCAGCAGTTCGGTTTTATCGTCATTTAATTTCAGGAAGTTTTCCGACATCCAGGATCGAATGTCGGCAAGGCAAGCATTCAGTTTCTCAGTAGCCGCAGCAGATTCCGACTGTTTGAATGACAAATACAACTGAGTATCGTCAGCATAGAAGTGATATCCTATTCCATGGGCCTTAATCACTTTTCCCAGAGGTTGCGTATAAATGGAGAACAGCAAGGGACCGAGTACAGACCCTTGAGGGACTCCACAGGTGACCTTTCTCGTGTCTGAGACCTGACCCCCACACGACACGGATTGAACACGCTCAGACAAGTATGATTTAAACCACGCCAGTGCTTCGTCTGCCAGACCGATCGTTGTTCTCAGTCGTTCAAGCAGAACTTCGTGATCAATGGTGTCAAAGGCAGCAGACAGATCTAGCAGAGCTAGGGCAGTCACATTCCCGTCGTCGTTGCCACGTAGAATGTCATTGTTAACACGGAGGAGAGCAGTTTCAGTAGAGTGCTGCCTCTTTAAACCTGATTGAAATGTTTCTGACATTCCATTATTTTCAATATGTTCAACTAGCTGCTTAGCAACAATTTTTTCCAGAGTCTTTGATAAGAATGGAAGAAGGGAAACTGGACGATAGTTTGCTAGGACCTCTGTGTCTAATCCAGGCTTTTTAAGAATGGGTCTAACGATTGCCGATTTGAAGGACTTGGGGACGACCCATTTTCCCAAAGAAGCATTTAAAATCCTGGTTATGGCAGGGCTAAGTTGGTCTGCAAGTGAAGACCACAGAGATGAAGGTATAGGGTCTTCAGGAGACGAGCTCTTTTTGCTAGACCTTATTAAAGCAGCCACATCACAGGCAGAAACATAGGAGAACCTTTTAAGAAAGGTCACAGGTTGAGGAACGGCGATTGCTTTGGTCGGAGGGGGCTTAATGGAGGCACGAATGTGCACAATTGTTTCAGTAAAGAAGGCTGAAAACTTTTCGGCTGAGCCCTTAATATCTGGGGAGTCAGACCTCACAGCATTGGCCAGTAAATGGTTTACTGTCTTATAAATCTGTTTAGTGTCCGGCTGGCAAGAATTCAGCTTTCTAATGAAAAAAGATCCTTGTTTTAGCACGCTCTTCATGAATTGTAAGAGTGTTCTCCTTGTCTGCTTGTATCTTACAGATGGCCGTTTCCAAATCTTTGCTGTGGATGATATCTGTGCCGCTGCCAAGATAGTGGTCGAAGGAAAACTCTGGATACGAGTCTATTATCGATCAAAATAAGACATTCTTTCAACGACATGTCACGTCGCTATCGTAACAGATTTGAAATCGGCAAATACTTGCTTGAGATCCCGAACATTCCCTTTCTGTCCAGCTGTGGGAACAAGGTCCACTATTTCATCGTCTGCCTCATCAAGATTTGGAAGGAGTCTTTCGAAGCGCTGAAATATGTTTGGAATGTTCTTCTAGCCGGTGACGTTTCGATTGACTGGGCGCAGGGATGTCATCAAGCGCAATCGAACTGACTGTTTGAGTGTTGACAACTTTGACATGAGCTTCCCAATCAACTCCGATTCAATTGGGAGGAATGTGCTTATGTATGCGTCAACGGCCAAATTAAAACGGTGACTGCGGCATCCCAGGAGTGGCACACCAAGAAGGTCCGCCGTTGCTTTTGTGGTTTTGTTTATGTATACCGCAGTCTGTGACAGCACCTAAATGTTGTCTGCCTAAATCTGCCAGTACTAGGCTGGGTGGCCCTCCCGGCCACCGGCTAGCCAATCGGAGCGCAGCTAGGCGTTGGCAACGGTGCCAACGAATGAGAGCGCAGCGTTCCGGTACTGCAGGCGAGAGAAGCGGGCGAACGTCTGCGGCAGGCAGTAGCGCTTCCGCCGGCTGAGTGGGTAGAGGAAAATAAACTGGTGGTGTTCCTCATCGGCTAGCGTGCTGTGCCGCTCGCGACGACAATTCAGACTACAGCTTTGTTGGTTTTGTCCCCAATCAAATAGAAAAAGGAGTCAAGAGACAAAGAGTACCACTCAAATGTGGATTTGATGAAATTCACGTGGTTCTCGGCAGTAAAAACTCGTCTCGTCAAGGAGAGGTGCGAATGCCAACCAATGAATTTCAGAATCAGCAGCACGCTCCTTGCCAGGGTAGACGATAAAAAGACCAATAAAGTGTGTTGAATCCTCAGACCAGCCATGAAACGCAAGAGCGAAATTGATAGCAGTAGCAATCTTGACAGATATCTTTTTCTACCGCCTCCACCAGCTTGAAAATATATTTCTTGAGTGCTTTGACAGAGATCGGCTGCAGTTTTAGTATTGCTTCGAGTGAGCCTCTTTTTCGCAGAAGATCAATTCGAGCTCATCCATTAAGATCCATTCCAGCCATTTGAATACATTGATTGATCAAGCATGTACTCAGAGGTGGTCTGTCCAGATACGGATTGCCAAGTTCCGGTGATGACACTTGCTGTTTCGGTTTTTCTGTCTCCATGTGCTTGTTGCGCCAAGTGAAACATTTCTAGACAATTCGTGTGCTTCTGCTTGATGTGGGATATCAGATTTGTGGAGCAGAGCTGAACGTTTTGTTTGCGAACAGCTCCACAAGTGCATTTTCACGTATTGGGTTCAGAACCAATAGGATTATTGCCAAAGTAAAGCTGACAGACCGTTTTGTTGTCAGGCGGGACTGTAGGACGAGAACTTGAACTCGACATCAAGGTTGGCGACCTCTGAGACAAAAAATGGCGCCGCCACGATTGTACACTATTATGCAATTGGACAATTGTGATTGCTTAAAAAGGATTTCTACGGATTTGTGTCCGGATACAATTTTAATTGGATCTTTTCAAATGCGAAAAGTCCATTTATGTATTTTTTTATGTATTATTTATCGCGTGACAGAGTCCAGCGCCGGTCAGCCGACAGTAGGCGCTGCGCAGGCGCTGCGACCCCCGCGGGGGCCGACGCTGGGCGGTAGCCGGCAGAAGGGCAGCCGCGTTGGCCTGTTTAGCTACAGCGATGCATCGCAGGGGCGTTCCATACCGACAACTTGGGGCGGCGGCGGCGGCGGCGGCGGAGGGGGGCGTCGGGGCAGGGGGGACGACGACAAGTACAAATGTTGCGTAATGTAAAGAAGCCCCGTCCAGTTACCGCATGCGGGCAGCGAAGCTGCGCCAACACATTTCGAAATATATATAAATCTATATATAACTATATAACTCGATATCTCTCTCTCTATATATATATAACTATATATAATAACTATAAACAGCTGCGTCGCATTTCACTGTGAATAACTGGCTCCTTTTTCTCCAAAATTTGGGGTCTGATAATGGAGAAGGGGAGATAATGGAGAGGAGGAGATAACGAAGAGGGGGGCTTATATGTGGGAGCTTACTTTTCTTGCTTTAATACCGCTCTAAACAACGTGCCTGCTTTGAATGCATTTCTGGTATTTGAATGCATCTCGAATGCATTTGGTTGCATTTCAAATGCAATGGACGGATCGGAGGACGACGCAGTCTATGAGGAGAGTGACGACGACAATGACGATAACAAGTGTGACCGCAAGATTTCAAAGATTTCAAGATTTCAAGCCTGTGGTATGAACGACGAAGGTGGAGAGGGTATCGTCACCTTTCCTGATGGAGAGGATAGTGATAGTCACGTGAGTGATTAGTATGAGTCTTGATACTGTTCAGTTCATTCAGTTATTGAATAAAAATAATTTTTTTTCTCAAAAAATTGGCTCAAAAGTTGGATTGGGGGGCTTATGCATGGTAAAATACGGGTAATTTGTGCACCTTTTTTCACGCGTTTAGATGCACGTTCACAGAGCGGAGTCGGATAGTTTTCCGGCGAATTGAAACGAGGAAATGACGGAGGAAGTCGTCTTTTGCCAGCGGTTCCATTAGTGCTAGAAAAAATGGTCTCGTCTCTGCGCGCGCCTCTGGAGCGCGGTGTCCCGAATGCGGCGGCTACTTTTGCTTACGCACGAACGCTACAGCGAGTCCATGTGGAACGAGACCGATAAATATGCAGCCATTGCCCGGTCTTTCCCTCCTGCTGGCTATCGGTAGGCAGTGGTGAGGCTCTTCGTGGTCGGGGCCCTCGGCAGCTGGTGGCCAGACAATGAAGCTTGCCTGGCTGGCCTCGGCATCCCACGCTCGGAGAGGACGACGTTGAGGCGGCACTGCGTCTCCGACGCCACTACCGGTTCGGAAGCTGCGTGGTCCCTGTTTCGAAACCGGGAGGCCGGGTAGCACCGGTGGCCCCGGCAGGACAGGGCACTGCCAGCTATTGTATACGTACTAGTTAAAAATCTTGTTCTCGATAATATATATATATATATATATATATATATATATATATATATATATATATATATATATATATATATATATATATAGTGGTAGCTCTGCCTGCGTGTATAATTCGTTCCGTGCCGGAACTCGTAACTCAAATTACTCGTAAGTCAAATCAGTTTCACGGACTAAAATGAATCTGAATCGATTAATGGTTTTTCAATAAAAAAGCCATTAATCTGTTCCTGACCCCCATAGAACATTGCAATTTTTTGTCACATGTTTTTAAATTAAAACATGTACTCATAAATATCGAACATTGTTTTAAAAACAATTCAAAAAATGGCTTGCAATAAACGGGTTTTTATTAATCCTAATGTACAGGAATAACTAGGAGATCAGACGCCTTGAAGATGCTAATAAAGTTAGAGGAGAAAGGCTGAAATGAATAACTGAATATTATTCGCCGATTTTTGCCCTTTTTGCCTGCCTTTGTTCTCTTTCAGTTAATAATAAAAATACCAATGCACTTGATAGAGCGCCCTCAGAGAACTCGATGTTTTTGTAGGCGCTTTACATTTGCTGCAAAGCGAAACGCGATCGAATGGTGAGCGGTATCATGCTTGATAAACAACATGAATAACATGGTTAGGGGCGATTTGTACCAGGGTCAGCATGCAAGTGTGGTTGGTGGCAGCATGCAGTGTCACCATGCATAAGCACATAAAGGACGAATCACAAGGACCCACTAAATGCTGCCCTAAATAGGTGTGTTTTTAAGTTCTTTTAAAATTTGGTCAAGTCAGGGGAGGTGGTGACGCAAGTCGGAAGTGAGTTCCAGGCTTTGGGAGCGCACGAAGTAAATGCACGGTCTCCAAAGGATTTGAGGTTTGTAGGAGGTATTGGCCGGGCCTTTACGCGGACGCGTCGATTGCTATCAGCTATGCGATTAATGCTCACACGATGGTTTTGCCTAAATAGAGTACAATACGTACTTATCTGTTCCTGCTGTAGTCTGATTTAACACCGGAGACTGGCGGAATCTTGCGCGTCCAAGCACCACGACGGCTCGCTCGAGTCTCTCTGGGAGCGAATCAACAGGCCTGCACTTGGCGTCACATCCGGGTCGCAGGGCAGCGTCTTGCAAGGGAACGTCGTTCGCTGCCCTTATTGGCCCGAGTAACCAAACGCAGCGTTACGTTCGCTACGGTAACTAGCGGTGGAGTATCTGAAGCTGGCTCGTAACCCGAATTTTAGCTAGCAACTCAAAGCAAAAAAATAATAATATATATATATACATATATTGAGTACATGTATGCATGTAGTAGGTATTTATCCGTATACATACAGGTATACATAGTTATATATATATATATATATATATATATATACATAGTTATATATATATATAATGAGCCGTCAAGAGAGAGAGTGTAAGAGAGATTTTCTCGCGACGGCTTCATTAGCTTCATACATCGCCAGCATATCGCGCTTTCAGATTTCGCTCACGGCTTCAGCGCTGCTACTCCGTTCGCCAGCGCTGGGCGCCACTCGACTCGCAAATATCGCGGCCACGAAAGCGCGTCAGAGCAAATCCATGTCGGTGTCATTCCAGCGGCTTTTCTCCGTCGCCGCTGCACGGACGACGACGACGCCGCCAGCTTCACCGTCGTCCGATGGCTGGTGGTGCGCTCGTCCGTCCACCGCGCCCTCGCTCCTGGCCCCGCCGCGTCGCGCCGGCGCCTCACCCGGAAGCGGCAGAGCGGAAGGATGCACTTTGGGCGAGCGCTTGCGCGCCGCAGCCGGCCAGAGCTTGGTGGAGCGGCGGTCGCCGCCGTCTACGCCGCCACCGACGACGACGCCAAGATGTCGCCGCCCGTCGATCGGCGCTCGCTGCCCGTCTCCGCCGCCGCCGCCGTCCTCCCGCTGCGAGAGCGACGCCGCGGCGGCGGCGTGGGCGAGAGTCTGGCAAAGGCTCGCGTCGAGGCTCGCGTCGGGGCTCTCGTTCGGCGCTGCGTCTGCGAGCGCATTTAGACACCTCTCCATGTTGGCGAGCCGCCGCCGGACGTCGGCCAGCTCCGCCAGCATGGTCGCCTTGAAAGCGACCGTGCGGCGGTCGCTTCCGCCGAAACTTCCGGCTTCTTCGCACAGCAAGCTGCTCTGCTGCGAGCGCCGGCGAGCCGACGGCCGCGGGCTCTGCCGCGACTCGACGAGCGCCGCCGCCGCATCGAGGGCGCCGCAGCGGCTGCGGCGGTCGGCGTCCGCGGCGGCGGCCGCGGCCTCCGCCTGTGGCTGAGCTTCGCTGCCCGCCGCCGCCGCTGCGGCGCCGCCGCCGGCCCCACGTTGCGCCGGCCGAAATTTCAGGCGGCTCCAGCCCGACTCGGCGCGCTCGGCGGGCGAGGCTACTGCCTCTGCAGCCGGCTCCGCGGCGGGGGCGGCCGCGGCGGCAGGGGTGGCTGGGGCGGCGGCAGACGGCGGCTCGTCCGCCGCATTCGCTTCGTTGGCCGTCCTTTCCGGTGGAGGGGCGGCGGCGGCGGCAGCGGCGGCGGCGGCGTGGCTGGCGACCGGCGGCGCGGGACCGCGGCCGTCCGGGTCGCGGTTGACCGACTTGGCGAGCTTGGCGAGGAATTTCCGCACGAACTGGTTGTCGGGCAGCTTGTACAGCTGAGGCTGATTCCTGTGCTTCTCTTCCAGTTCTTTTTGACGCAGTATGTCCTCTATCTTTCTGAATACGAGCTGCAACGTAAGCAGAGTGGAGCGACTTTGTGTCAGGATTCTACCAGCGGCGAGCGAGCGAGAGAAAGACAGAGAGAGAGAGAGAGAGAGAGAGAGAGAGAGAGAGAGAGAGAGAGAGAGAGAGAGAGAGAGAGAGAGAGAGAGAGAGAGAGAGAGAGAGAGAGAGAGAGAGAGAGAGAGAGAGAGAGAGAGAGAGAGAGAGAGAGAGAGAGAGAGAGAGAGAGAGAGAGAGAGAGAGAGGGGAGAGAGAGAGAGAGAGAGAGAGAGAGAGAGAGAGAGAGAGAGAGAGAGAGAGAGAGAGAGAGAGAGAGAGGGAGAGAGAGAGAAAGAAAGAGAGAGAGAGAGAGAGAGAGAGAGAGAGAGAGAGAGAGAGAGAGAGAGAGATAGAGAGAGAGAGAGAGAGAGAGAGAGAGAGAGAGAGAGAGAGAGAGAGAGAGAGAGAGAGAGGGAAAGAAAGAGAGAGAGAGAGAGAGAGAGAGAGAGAGAGAGAGAGAGAGAGAGAGAGAGAGAGAGAGAGAGAGAGAGAGGGGGGAGAGAGAGAGAGATAGAGAAAAAAAGAGAGAGATCTACAAGGTGCGTGAATCTCGTATCGCCTCTCTCCCTCTCTCTCTCGCTTTACCCACCCCCATTTCCTTCATTACGGTACTGTTCTATAACGCGAGCCTGCAGAGCCACAAAGACCACGTGGGTGTTACTCAGGAGAGCTTTGCATAGCGCACACACAGCCTAAGTGGCTTTCGGTGCGCATTCGGTAGCCAGCAGACTCCATCTCGCGCAACAAAGAGAAAGTGGGTAGCACAGCTGAGTCAGGAGAGCAGTTGAAGTAGTGAATAGCATGCAAGCATCAGCTTTAAAAAGGATGTGCCATAGTTGACAGCAGGAGAGTAGCTGTCATCTCTAAAGAATTATGAAAGCGAGTTCCACAGTCAGGACCTGCAGAGCAAAAGATTCTGTCGCCAGCGGTCTTTAAGCGGAGGAATGGAACAGCTAATTTATTGTCCATACCGGACCTCAGGGCATGAGGAGGATGAAACTCGTACAGCAGTTCAGCTAGGTATGGAGGAGCCAAACCGTGGTGGGCCTTTCGGGTCAGTATAAGAACTTTACCCTGTATCCGTTAATCAACTGGCAACCATCCGAGCTCTTTCAGCAAATGAGACACTCGGTCAAACCTCTGGGATCTGTAAATTAGCCTTGCATCCACATTCGTCGCCAGCCGCGCCCAGCGGCCGAGTGGCATTTTTCGAATGGGCTCGCTGTCGCTCAGCTGCCGCCTGACTCTGCAAGAGCAATAACTGACAAACAAATGGAAGTCGTGTGTCGTCGTACGGAATGTGCGTGGACACTTTGCACAAATCCATTTGGCATTTTGTCGGTTTGTGGTGCTTGTGTCGTTGAGTAAGGGGTACGGACGTTTAGCCCCCCCCCCCCGACGTCCCCCCCTCGACGTCCCCCCCGACATCCCCCTGGGGTAGGACATTACCCCGGGTATATGGTTTAGGGTTTTAGGGTTTAGTGCTTGGAGTTTAGAGTTTTAGGGTTTAGGGTTTAGCGTTTAGGGCTTTAGGGCTCAGGATTTAGGGTTTAGAGCGGGCTGTGCCTCCGTCGTCTAAACCCACTCTTGCTAGTATTCCGCGCTTTAGTTAGAGCGTATTAGGGCGTAACGAGATCTCCTGAGATCGAGTTATACTCAGCAGACCTCTGAGGCTTCGAGCTCATTTGCAGGAACGTGCGGCATGCCGTAGCGCGCGCCCGTTTGGACGGGTACGAACACGTGCCTGGCGGCGTCGAGCGGGACCGAACTACTGTGGGACCGAAATGTCTAGATCGCCGACGAAGCCACCGAAACCGCCGCCGCCTCTCCCTTCATTACAAACCATCGTTCCAATCCATCCAACCTTCTAATTATACTGAGCTCATTTTTATTTTAATAAAGAGTGAACTTCATTTGGTCATGTATCTATCTATCTATCTATCTATCTATCTATCTATCTATCTATCTATCTATCTATCTATCTATCTATCTATCTATCTATCTATCTATCTATCTATCTATCTATCTATCTATCTATCTATCTATCTATCTATCTATCTATCTATCTATCTCTCTCTCTCTCTCTCTCTCTCTCTCTCTCTCTCTCTCTCTATATATATATATATATATATATATATATATATATATATATATATATATATATATATATATATATATATATATATATCTGTATTCTTAGTTATACATTCATAATCATAGGGGAACATGTCCTAGGGAGGAAATGTTCGGGGGGGAAATGTCCAGGGGGAAATGTCCTACAACCGTTGAGTGGCTGCTCAGCATCGAGAAAATTCTCGTCGGGGCGGGCACGCAAGCAGCTAAAGGTCACGGGGTCAAAGGGTCGGGGGGGGGGTTGAGCTCCTCAGAGGAGCACTCTCGGACGAGCTCTCTCGAAGGAGCGCTCTCGAAAAAGCGCTCTTGGAGGTGCCCTCCCTGAAGAGGAACGCTCTCGGAAGAGCTCGTGGTTTCGCTGGCAGCGATGCCTGTGTGTGTGTGTGTGTGCGTGCGTGTGTGCGTGCGTGCGTGTGTGTGTGTGTGTGTGGGGGGGGGGGGGAGGCGAGGGACGCGGCTCACCCTGTGTCGAAGCGGGAAAGTTATGACCATGTTACGACGGAACGCATTGGAGAAGGCGTTGTAGAAGTCGAGCACCTCCAGAAGCTTGTCTCGCTTGATGCAATGTATACTGCAGTAGGTCAAGGCGCGAACGCTTGCCGCCGACTGCGCCACCGTCGAGTGGTTCCAGAAGTCGTCGCCGAACGTGTCGCCGTAGCCTGGCGAGCAGACGACGGAAAAGCTTTGCTCGAGCGAGGCGCTCACAGTGGGCTGGGCGTCGCCGTTCGGCCTGGCGCAGCGCCCTCGATTTGGCTTCGGAGCGGCTTCCGCCTCCGATTCCTAATCGTGCTGCTCGCACCAAGGGGACTGGCGCCCTTGGCTAGATCAGTCAGCAGCACGCAGCCAGGCGGCCGCGAGATTCGCGGCAGCGAGCGAGCGGAGCGAGCTGAACGCCGACTGAACGCCGCGCTCGCCCGTGTCCTCACTCGCTCGCTCCTCGCTCGCTCCTGGGTCGCTCTGCACTCGCTCCGAGCGCTCGCTCTGAGCGCTCGCTCCGCTCTCGCTCCGAGCTCGAGGCAGGGGATACCCGTTGGGCAGCTTCGATCGCATGTGAGAGCACACACTCCAGCTTATGTCAGACCCGCCGAGCTGTTGTCGTACGCCGGGGACTATGCTGTGGCTTCCCCTGACCTTGGCCAGCGAATCGGAACGCAGTGTTCCCAGTGCTAGGCTCGAGCGAAGACGCTTGCCAATCGGAGCGCAGCCTTGCTGAGCCACAGACGACTGAAGTTACTGTTCGAATGGACGTCTGATGTTGAGTTGATAATTACATGCTGTTGAGTGCGGTTGCGTACGAGTGTTACAAGTCGTTGTCTGCTTAGCAAGACATGCAACACTGCTGCTACTACTGAGCACGTCCGCATGCACAGGTTCCTGCAGCTCACTCAGTCGGCCTCAGACTCGTAAAGCTACCGTCTGATCCTTTGGGTAGGCGCTAACACAAGCTCAGGCAAGCTCGCTCAATTTCACGTGCACCTGAAAATGCCGACTACTGGCCTTCTCGACGGAAGGTAATAACTCTTAGCAATGGGAACGAGTTCCGAAAGTGCCCGGAAGTGCCCGGAAGCGCTCGGAAGTGCCCGAAAGCGCTAAGGAAGTGCACGAAAGTGCTAAGGAACTGGGTCTGTTCGAGGCCATTTTAGTCCACGTTTCAAATCCACGTTTATTCATCTGTCGTCCCTCTCACACACACACGCACGAACACACACACACGCACACGCACACACACACGCACACACACACAAACACACACACACAAACACACACACGCACGCACGCACGCACGCACGCACACACACACACACACTCTCTCTCTCTCAATTTTTCCTCTCTCTCTCTCTCTCTCTCTCTCTCTCTCTCTCTCTCTCTCTCTCTCTCTCTCTCTCTCTCTCGCTCAAGCTCTCGCTCAGTCATGTGGCCTTTTTTCTCTCCCGTCAGCGAACCCAGCTCACCGAGTATGGCCACCACCTCGTCGTCCTGGATCGCCTCGAGTGAGCCGCCGATGACGAAGCACAGCTGATCGACGCTCTCGCCTACGTGGTACAGGATGTCGCCCGGGGCGCTGTGCGTCATGGTGAAGTGAAGCGCCATGGCGCGCAAGCAGCCCTCGCTGGCCAGCCGAAAGCCCGGATGCTCTTTGAGCACCTTCCGGTGCAAGTGCACGCACACGTCGGCCCTGATATCCTTCGGGCAGTCGCCGAGTATCTACGCGAGCGGATAGCGTCGAGCGATGACGTCAGCGAGCGTATCGCGAGCCTCCCCGCCAAAGCCCGATCGAGAGAGAGAGGAAGCGGAGCCCATGGCGGACGACGGCTCCAGAGTCGGCTGCTGCCATCGTGATCGCTGGACTGCACGCGAGAAAGACATCAAAAGATAGAGAGAGAAGGAGTGCGAAAGAGAGAGTGAGAGAGAGAGAGAGAGGAGAGAAAGGGGGAGAGAGGGAGAGAGAGAGAGAGAGAGAGAGAGAGAGAGAGAGAGAGAGAGAGAGAGAGAGAGAGAGAGAGAGAGAGAGAGAGAGAGAGTGAGAGAGAGTGAGAGAGAGAGATTGAAGGAGAGATAGGAAGAGAGAAAGACGGACAGCCTTTTATGAAGGGCGAACGACGACACAGAGAGTCCGACAGACGAAAAGACGGACGTAGAGAGAGGGAAGAAGAGACTGATAGACGGTCTCTTCTCTCCGGGTAGTGGCGCAGCAGAGTTCAGCAGAGCAGATATTAAATATTAAATTGCGGGTCGTTGTCGTGTCGCAAACTAACTACGCTCACTCGCCATCACGCATATACATCTATGCGCATTTGAGCTCTCGACAAGACCGATCAATAATGGTGGGTTATGGAAATGCAAGGTGCGACGCTCAAACGAGCTCTTGCAAGAGCAAACGAGGACGATACCGATCCCGGCGTTCAAAGGCAAACACTCGGAGACCCTCGAGGCCACCAGTTAATGAGAGCCTGCGGTGGATGTGGGAGCATGCACTGAATCATGCACAGATTACCGCGTCCGCGCTAACGGCGGGGACAAGAAAGACGAACGCGAAACATGAACAGGATTTGTACGGTGAGAATAAAGCATAAATAAGTATTAAAGTAAATTCGCTTGGAAGGCGAAGGAAAAGCTGACCGGATGCGCCTTCAGCTAATGGTTCGCACAGCACGGCGGCGGCGCGGCGAACG
The DNA here is from genome assembly GCA_009760855.2 of Cristatella mucedo. Taxonomy (NCBI): domain Eukaryota; kingdom Metazoa; phylum Bryozoa; class Phylactolaemata; family Cristatellidae; genus Cristatella; species Cristatella mucedo. Next base: position 1,589,601 of record WPIO01000088.1, read on the forward strand.
ATGGCGGGTGGGCGATGTTAATATTGAAGTTAGTCATTTTTAAAAGGCAGTGAAACGAACGTCGGTGTGCCAAATCAGCCAGATTACAAGCGCTGAAATATTATTTAAGGTGCCTGAATTGGAATAATTAGGAAACGTTTATGCCAATTCGTATTTATAAGTGAAATAGAAACCCAGTCGCATACTGCACAGTCATTTGAGCGCTAGACTTTAAATAAAGAAAAGTAAAGGGCTCGCTGATACAGCAGCCTCATTTTCATTCTGTAAGCTGCAGAATAGCCTTAACAGCTACTGCCACCACTTGCAGTGGGAAATACAAAATCGCTCACTGCAGAGCTTGTAACCCACGTGACCTGGGTCGTAAAGAGCGAACATCTTACCGCGGGCTAAGACCCGGCACCAGGTAGTTCGTGCCAGGCAAATGTGCGTGCTCTGTGCGTCGTTCGAGAGCTGACGTCAGTCTCGTGCCGGGCTCCTTTAACACTCCGCCACTGTAGCACTGACTGCTCTGGGTTATAAATATGGAGCACATTCCAATCAAGGTAAAGACGCTCGTAATTTCTGCCATCTCCCATAACCTTCGGCGTACCGGCGTATATCTCTACTAATTAAAGCGATCGAGTCCGTCAGGCCGAAAAATGGCGCACTTTCGTCACGTGGCAAGGTGGCGAACTTCCGTGAAGCGCCAAGATGGCATAGCGTTGCCTTCCGTTACGGAGCTCCTATGACTCAGCGAAGCGAGTCCACAGCTGCTCGTTGTGTACAGTTAGCTTGTTTGTAGCATACGTATTGTAGCTGCCTCATTTGAATAGCGGCAGAGGAGCCTTGACGGCTCTCACCGCCGCTTGCAGTGGGCAATAAACAGAATCGCCTGCTGCAGGACTCGAACCCACGTGACCTGAGTCGTAAAGAGCAAGCCCCTTCCTTCCGGAGCGAAGACCCGGGAGCGTGTATTGGACAAGTCGCCAGCCGTGCTTCAAGAACTAGGGGTTCACCGGTACAATAATAACTTAAGTGCAGGAGCCACTTCAGAGCGTTTGTAGCACTAAATAGATAGCATATATATATATATATATACATATATATATATATATATATATACATATATATACATATATATATATACACATATATATATATATACATATATATATATATATATATACATATATATATATATATATATATATATATATACATATACATATATACATATATATATATATATATATATATATATATATAGCCGTCCTTCACCACTTCGCACTTCGATATTCGTTGCTTCCCTCTATCGTGGTTTTTTCAAATACAAGTACGTTCATTAAAAAGTTGAGCGAGGTAGTGAAAATGATGAGAGCGAGCGCTTGATCTTCTGAGTCTATTATTATTATATTATTATTACCCCTGTATTAAAATCTAATTAAACTTACTGCACATATGGACTGCAGGCCTACACATTTGAGCACCCCCGAAAATCCTTCAACGCCAGGTGCAGCCGCTCGACCGCTCGTTGCGTGTGGGCAGGAACATTTTCCCAAAAATTCGGGTGAGGTGAAACCTAGCCAATCAGAGCGTGCTGTTCACTGATTGGCTACCTTATCATTTTCCCATCCCGGCCACTGATTGGCTCAGCCTCAATTAAATGTACAATAATAATATTAACATGATATTTGTAACGTCTGATATGTATTATTTTTTCTTATTTTTTATCTAACGTGTCACATAATATGACTGTAATGGTGATTAATGGGGTATTATTTCATGGCCAGAGGGCTCTAATAACGTTGAAAACCGTATTTAGAGGGTCGAGAACATGCTTTCTGTGCTCTAACGCTGGAAAATATTCGATTTATAACTAAAGAATTCCACTTTGCGGAAATTAACTTATCTCGGTAGAGTAAACCACGTTAAATGTGAGACGGCTGTAAATAAATAAATAAGTATATATGTAGATATCTATCTATCTATCTATCTATATATATATATATATATATATATATATCTATATCTCTCTCTCTCTATATATATACATATATATATATATATATATATATACATATGTAGAATGATAGAGACAGATGAAGTAAGGCAGAGACAGAGACAGAGAGAGAGAGGAGAGAGGAGAGAGAGGAGAGAGAGAGAGAGAGAGAGAGAGAGAGAGAGAGAGAGAGAGAGAGAGAGAGAGAGAGAGAGAGAGAGAGAGAGAGAGAGCAAGACAGAGATGAAGTACTAGAGAGAAAGAGAGAGAGAGAGAGAGAGAGAGAGAGAGAGAGAGAGAGAGAGAGAGAGAGAGAGAAAGATTGAGAGAGAGAGAGAGAGAGAGAGAGAGAGAGAGAGAGAGAGAGAGAGCGAAACCCGCAAAGTCTTATCTACCGCTTGGCCAGCCCAGTAAGCGCCGGCTGATGATGAGATGAGCGTAGCAACCGGACGCGAGCGCGCCCCCCTGTCGACGCGCGGCTCTTCGCCGCCGCTTTGTGAGAACTTTCGCCGGTGGGGCCGCTGCCTCGTTTGCCCGCAGCGACCATCGCTGCCCGCGCCTCGACAGCCTCGGTGGTCCGCACTGCCCGCAGAAGCCGCTGAAGGTGCTGCTGGCCCGGCGCCAGAGCGCAGCCGCAGGGCCACCAGCCCAGAGAAAACGTGAGTGCTGATGCCCGGATGCCCGTTCGCACTTGCCCGAATGCCGAGTGACAAATCGATGCAATTTCATTCGGAAACGAGTGAGGCGCGCTCGGGCCGGCCCGGTGGGAAATAATGAGGCGGCGACGAATAAGATGGCGCCACCGGTTGAACGACTGACCCGCTTAGTCGTCTGCGTGATTCGAAACGATTCTGACCGAGACAGCTTTTGACATTCCCGCGGACGGACGGATCTCCCTTTGCATCAAATGTAAAGCGCCTAGAGAGAGACTGAGTTCTCTGAGGGCGCTTTATCAAGTGCATTGTTATTATTATTATTATGGACGGACGCTCGTGGCTCGCTTGCGCCGCTCACTGTGCCGAGCGCTCGAGCCGGTCCGGTCGCCTATTTCCGGTCTATTTCTATTTCGGTCTATTTCGAGCCGGTCCGGTCGTCTATTTGCTCGCGCTGCGCGCTGTGCCGAGCGTGCTCGCTGAATGCCCGAAGTCCCGAAGTGCCGGGAGTCACAATAATCTGGCAATAATCCGGAGGTTGCAATCATCTAGCGGATAAAGCGAGCGTTCCCTAGGTTTCTCCGTCGCAGAGCTGGTAGCGCTCAGCTAGCGCGTCGCGTTGCATCAGAGTTTCTTAAGGCGGGGAGTCTCTTAGATTAGAGCAAGGGAGAAATATCTGGAGCGAGATAGAATGACAGAAATAAAGAGCAAGTGAGAGTGAGAGTGAGAGTAAGTGAGTGAGAGTGAGTGAGTGAGTGAGTGAGTTAGAGAGAGAGAGAGGGAGAGAGTGAGAGAGAGAGAGAGGGAGAGAGAGAGAGAGAGAGAGAGAGAGAGAGAGAGAGAGAGAGAGAGATTGCTTTAGCTGTCCACAGGCTACTGAATGGTGACCGTCGCGTGGTAGGTCGCAAGTCGGGGCAGGTCGTGGGGGTCGTCGGCAGCTCGAGCGCTCGAGCCGCTGGGTGGCGGCTACCACTCACCTTTTCCTGGTCGACGCCCTTGGTAACGACCCAGAGCGACACGACATAGTCAGAGATGCGCTCCGATAGGTCGGCGGGCACTTGGTACAGCTTAGCGAACTTCTTCACTCCGTTCATCATGTCGCGATATTTGGACGACGACGACACGAACTGCTCAATTATGGCGGTCACGTTACCAAATATGGAAGCGTAGAGCAGGGCTGCAAGGGCGAAAGGGTGCGGTCGCGTCTCGGGGTAGATCGGCGCGGCGGCGGCAGCGGCGGCGGCGGCGGCTGAGGCGGCGACTGCAGCAGCGGTGGCTGGGGAAGATACGAGTCGACGAATCGCAGGCCGGGTTCCGAGCATCACGTGCCGCTCGCGGCGATGGTGATAATAACTAATAACAATTAACAGCAGCTAATAACTAATAACTAATAATTAAAAATAATAAGTAATATTAATTATCATCGATTCGTTTCGTGGTGCGTGGCACGCGCGGAGAACGAATCATAAGTAACGGACGAGCGATAGGAGGTTTGACTCTGGTTCGTTCCGGTTCGCTTCGGACGTTCCTGTTCCGGTCGTTTCGGACCGGCGAAACCGGATGAAAGACGAGTGACCGAGCCGGAACCGGAATCTGACGTGAGCGGAGCCGACGAAGAAGTTCATCGGTCGCGTCTGCCGTCGACGGCACGAGAGGCTTTCTTCAGAGCCGAACTCTCGTAGCTGATCTCTCTCGTTCGAGAGCGAAAACCACTTGGCGGGGATGTCTTCTTCGAAGGAGATGTCCTTGGAGGGGATGTCTTCGAAGCATCGCGGGCGCCATTTTCACGCCGCGAATGCCATCCGCATCCGGGCGAGGGCGCCGCGAGGTCGCGCCCGTTCGACTCGACTTGGCGGCGGGGGCGCCCTCGCTCGGCAGCAGCTCGCCGTAGCGAGGCCGCCTCCGCCGCCCGCCCGCCCGCCCGCCCGCCCGTCCCCCGCGCTACCTGCCTCTCTCGCCGAGAGAGCTCTCTCGCGGGCGGTTTTTCGCGTCTCGCGAGCGCGCCGACCTCCTGCGATCATCATGAGGCAGGCGAAGAGCTTCTCGTAGTCGGTCGACGCGCTGACGTTGCCGAAGCCGACGCTCGTCATACACGACAGGGTGAAGTAGAGCGCCGTGACGTAGGCGGAGCCGACGGACGGGCCGCCGCCGAGCGGCGGCGGCGCACCGCCGCCGCCGCCGCCGCCGCCGCCGCTGTCGTTCTTCACGTAGTAGTAGTTTCCGGTGAGGTTGGCGAGCGAGTTGAGCCAGTTGTGGCGGCGCTCCGCCACCTCGCTCGTGCCGATGAAGTACCAGACGCAGGCGAACCAGTGCCCGATGACGACGAACGTGACGAGGATGAGGACGAGCAGCGCGGCGCCGTACTCGACGTAGTGGTCGAGCTTTCGCGCCACGCGCACGAGCCGGAGCAGGCGCAGCACCTTGAGCGCACTGACGGCGCTGCTCGACGCCTGCGCAAACGAATGAGGAGCGGACGTGCGCAAACAGCGGCGGCGCGCGGGCGTTGCTTTGGCGTTCTCTCTCGCCGCTGCGGCCGGCGGCGGCAAGCGGCGGATGATTCCGTCGCCGCGAAATGCCGCTTTCGCGGCGACGTAATGAGTATTGCGTAACGGCGGCGTTTGCCTGCTGTGCAAAGAAAACCAACAAGTCTACGAGTGAATTGCGAATCTAAGCAGCAATCCGTCGATCGATAGTCTCATTTGCAATGTGCTAGCCCTAACTCTCTCGCGCTGCAGCGCCTGGAATCGACGCTTCCCAGAGGGCGCGGCC